>VDFB02096785.1:0-13988 GCA_007258455.2 Sequoia sempervirens
GAACTTGGATTAATTGATGAATGGAACTAATTAAATGCATGATGTTAATTTTAAATGTCTACATTTGTTTAATCAAACTCTCAATGGGTTGTTTTGGCAGGAACTTGTGGGCCCTAACCCCCACTTGAGAGCCACTCACCCTACTTGCCACTAGAAGATCTAGAACAAAAGGCATGGTAAAACCATCTTGCACACTTAACCATTTCACATGAAACCCCAGACAAGGCAAGGCATAGACCATCTTGCTTACAAAACACAAGGGCCAGAAGGAGAATCGGTGCAAGGAAAATCCTCTTTCACACATCTCATGACCATAAACAACCGTGCCATAGAAAGATGGCCCCATGTCATTTTCATGGCCTTTTAGTTCTTGTTTCATGATGTTTGGTCTATTTTGTTTTGATTCTATATTGTAATATGGCTTGAACATGCAAATTTATGTACTAAAATTCAAATATTCATATCTTGTGAAGGTGTTGTGAAGTGTTGTAAAAAATTTCTACACTCTTCTAGGCTCTATTCATTACAATTCACCTAAAAATCTCCTTTTCATCACTAAACAAGTCCTATTTTGAAGTGTTGTAAGGTCTTGTAACAATATTTCATGCTTCTCTGAGCATAACTTCACTATTTATACCTTTCTTATGCTTTATTTGACCCTTTTATGCCCTTATAAGCTCTAATTAAATGCATTTTTTAATATAATCTTGACAAATAATATTAAATGTGACTTAATTCCCTACACCCGTTTTCAGGTCCTAGGTAGGACCCATTCACCATGTGTGGTGAATGATGCCTCCTTGGCTCCAAATTCAAAATATTTTAAATTTCCTTTCGGGTTTTTATTCAAAATCACTTGATGTCAGCCTATGATGAGGTATTAATAGGTTACTAAGGCACAAGTGTGTATAAATATGTGATTTTTACCTCATTTTACATCTCTACAATCACACATCATATTGAAGCATTCAAGCACTTTACAACATCAAATCAAGCATAAATCAAGCACTCAAGAGCATCCATTGATACATCTTCATATTTTCATCAACAAGGGTTTGGTAAGTTAATAGCATTTGGATGCTATTTGTTTATCATTCTCATTTATTTCATTATTTCATTAAGGGTTTGATTACCAAAGTGGGGTTTGACCAAGGAAAACCCCTATTTGCTAACCCTCAACCATTTTCCTCTCGTGGTGTTTTGTAGGATCCCTAAAAGTAGCATGAATTAAATTTGACAAGAGGTGTTGAAGAGTAACAAATGTCAACTAGTGTTTCCAAGTCAAAAATCCATCCATATTCTGCTTCTAGCTAGTATTTTATTCATTTCCTTAATTGACTTGTGATGTAACCTTAAGCAAAGCTGCAATTTTCCAGACATGGTGCTGCGAGTTGTTCCCTTTTATTTCCTCAAAAAATGGGAGAGGAATCGCATCTCACCACTAGTGGTGAAATGGAGTCCCAACCCACATGGGCTAGAATCTATAAGCTCTATTATCATATATCTTTTGATCCCCAACACTGGAAGGTGGTTCCCGATAGTTTTCCCAAACCTGGTTCCCGATAGTTTTCACCAGAAGTAGGACTAATTCACTACCCTGGGCAAATGAGTCCCACTGTTGATTTTCTATGATTTCAGACAACATTCCAAATATTCTATATTCTCTATCAGACCTCTAGGTGCACATTGTTTTAGCTTATTTCTTTCTGTCTTGCATTTATTCATTCATAGGTCATTGTTTGCATATCACATTTTGTTTTCTAGCATAGCTTAAATCTTTATTTTTCATTCAAATTATGTCATTTAGATCACTTAGTTGCATTTATTTCACTTCATTTAGCTTAAACAACATCATGCATAACATAATTTGAATGTACCCTTAGCATTTTTGGCCCTACTTTATCCTTTTAGGTGAAAAACCCTAGAAGAGCTAGAAAGGTGCATGGTGCCAAAAATCTACAGTTCAACAACTATTTTCAAAATGAATTAAACATGAATCCAAAGCTCAAGTTAATTTTCCCACACCTCTGAAAGACCACTGTTAACCACTTAGCACAAATACTCACTCCATAAAACAATAACTGAAATCAACTCAATATCAATCAAACACTAATCACTAATAAGAATCAACAAAAAATACATCCATGGGAGACATTATTTTCACAACTCATGTTACTTAATCCACCTCAATATCAAAATCAAACTTAATATTCCATACAAATATTGAATCAAACATGACTTCCATGAAAGACATTATTTCATATCTCATGATAATCACTATTTAACAACTAAATCACTTAATAAACCATTTACTTGGTAACAATTGAACTCAATAATTATTTGCATGGTAAATTTACAATTTAACTATTAAACAAATATAAAAAAATCATCAATCATTAATTAACCAGAAGGACACTCTAATAACTCCTTCAATATCTAAATATAGCTAATCAATATAAAATATTTTATCAATGGCATTCTATTTATTCATTCTCTTCTCTAAGAATGTTTGATTAAAATAATTAAACAAACTATTTGTTTCTTGATTCTAAATTAAAACCTCTAGACCTACCTACAATAGAATACTACTTTTACTATAATGATAGAGTTTTCAAACTCAACAACGGAAGACAAATAAGTTTAGTTTCCAAATATACATACTTATTCATATAAATCTCATGATCTATTTCTTTTCCTAAAATAATAAGTCTATATGCAACAACATATAATCAATTAAAATATTTATTTTAAATAAATGCATCCTAGATATTCCTTTGTTTGCATACTCTAACTATTCATTTTATTAGGTATTAATTTCCAAACCCTTTCATAAACTTAGACTGAAATGAGTTCTTTGCATATGATAATGGATAATATAATTCCCTTCATTATTATAAATTTGTATTCAGTGGACAATTAATAATGTTTTATAAATATGCCTATTAAAATTACTATGCCTTGTATTTGAAAAAGAATCATAAAGTCATTCAGATTAAATATCATTTGCTAACCTGATTAGTGCAATGCACAAGGATACAAAAGGAATTAAACCTAATTACCAAATAAGCATAGCCAAAATAATGTGAGACACAACCATAGAAAGAGTCCATTACCCAAATGATAAGAAAAGAATAGATTTGGTAAACGAACTATGTTATATAAATATGCACATATAAAGTTACAGCCAAATGCAGAAAATAGTTTCATTTCAAGGAAATAAAGACACTTCATTCAAAGAACTCAACATTTAGATCATTTCATATTCATTGCTTGAGTAAACTTAAGTTTTTGTATAGGCAGTCTCACTATTACATAGAAGGGTGTTTTAAGACATTTTTTGAGACAATTATTTAGTAAATTGTCTTAATTTAAGACAAAAAAAAAACTGTGTATTGTCTCAATTATTGTCTTTAAGCGGGCGTCTTAAACTATTGTCTTAAAAATTGTCTTTATAAAGACAATATGAAACATAAGTGTTTTTGTCTCTTTAGAGACAATTTCACTTTTGTCTCTTTAGAGACAATAGTTAGGATTAAAGACATATTGTCTCTCTAGAGACAATAATTGGGATTAAAGTCTAGAGACAATATGAAAAATATATTAAAAAATAAATAATTTATTTTAAATATTTTTTGTGTGATTTTCAACATTCAATGTTTGAAAATAATAGAAAATGACATCAATTAATTCATACACATAATAGAAACAAAACTTTTGAAGTCCAAAATGCTCATTTTATTGATAGAAGATGGTCTTGCAACTGTACATAGTTTGAAAATACATGTATCTCTTGCTTTGAAAATGTGTTACAAAATGTTTTGTTTCAGTCTAAAACTGAAAAATCTAAGTTACAATGTCAAAGTGACTAGAATGAAACTGTGTCAAGTTTACAATTCTGTATCAAAATCAAAAGAACTAATTACAAATATCCACTCTGTCAACTATTATATCCAATCTTTAACCTTCTGGATGCTTGCAAATTGTTGTTACAGGTGCTTAAACTATCCCTATATGCCTACATCCTTCTCAACTTCCCATCAATACCTTCTTAGATGCTTGCAAAATGTTGTTACAAGTGTCAAACTGACCTTTTTCCTTCCCAACTGCTCCTTTATGTTTTAAAACTGCCACTTGAAAACTCTATCTGTTGTCCTATGTCAAAACAAAGCAATTAGGCAATTACTTCATCAATCTTCATCTAACACAGATCAAAATTATAGTAACTACTAACCAGATAGATTTGCACTACTGACCTTGTATTATTTGCTTTATAATACAAAATAAAATAATATAGATAAGAAAAGAACAAACACTAACAAAATATAGTAACACATAATAACGTAAAACACACCATAAAAATTATAGTAAAACACAAATAAAGTAAAACACACCATGAAAACACTCAAAATCCCAATACTTATTGCCATCGTAAAGCTCTCAAACTGAAGCTTATTATCACTCTCTACTCAGCATAAACTTAGAACCAGGAACTTATGATAATTTAGGACTGAGCTGATGCACTTTTATGCTATATCATGGGCAGCAAACTGGGGCCTAGTTTCTACAGAAAATTGGTGTGTAGCTGCTTTGGATTGAATATATTTTTAAAGTTTTAATTTTTTTTCTGTAGAATTCCTCTGAGCTCTACAGAGCTGGCCTCCAAAAGAGTGAGTACAAAGCACAACAAACTAAAAAATATATAGAAAATTAACCAGCTATGTATGATAGACAATATGCAAAAAAATATATATTTCAAACCACACACAAAATGTGTGAAGACAACTGATGGAACAACAGACAGGCTGGAGGAATTAATTGCAGTCTAATCAAATCTACCCAAAATCTAACTTCACTACTTGTCTTGCTGATACAGAGGCTAAGATGATACATTCCAGTTGGGAAATAAATGCTCACACGTATGAACAAATATGCACAGACAGAGATTGAAGAAACTATGGAGGAGTAGTTGGGATTAGATTTCCAACACTTCCCCTTAATCACAACTATGACTCTTTCATCATTTCCTTATCTAACAGCTTCATTTGCCTCCTCTTCATGCGACTTCTTTCAATTACTACAATAGTTCCAAACTTTACTCAGATTTGAGCTCTTCTAACTCTTCTTACAACTTCTTCAACTTTTCTTTGTTTGTGAACTTCTTTATCTTGAATGAATCCATCTTTCGATCATCTAAATCTTTGAGTCATTCTTCAAACACTCCATATAAAAAATAATGTGAAAATAACAAACCTTTCCTCCAACAGCTGTGGCTGTACTTTGGCAATTTCTTGTAAACAAAAAATTCTCCAGTGAGTGGCTATTGGAATAAACCAACAAACTAGCATTGGCTCACCTTCTATTTTGAACTGATGGCAACAACAAAGTCTTCAGACTTATTCTTTTCTCCTTACTTATGGTGCTCTATTATTGTTTTCAATTGCAATCTCTTTCTCTCTCTTGGGAGGAGCTTCACTATTGCTGCAAACCTCTTTTCTTTGGTAGCAGCTTACAAATGCTATGGCCTTTTCAAAGGCTACTTATAATACCATTCCATCTTAAGCGACATAAATCTTTGTTAAGGCTCTTCAACTTTTGCAACTTCTTTCTCCAAACACAACAATTCTTTGATTTTCTCCAAAGGCTGCAGCCTTCATCAAGTATTAGAATATGATATTTTTTTCTTGGTAGTCAGTTTTCAAAATTTTCAACAAACACTCATTGTTCTCCTAGAACTGTAGTCAACTTTCTTTATCAACTACAACTGGAAACAATCTAACTCTTCAATATCTACAAGATCTTTTTTCCAACTTTTTCTAACATCTGGTCTCTTCCTTCTTTGATCTCTTCTAGATCTTCAAATATTTCAACTCTTTTTCTCTGATGAATGCAGGCTCTGACTAGATCTGCAATCTCCTCTAACTTAACTCGACCATCTTCCTTTATCAACTTCTTCCAATTGCTGCAACAACAATCTTCAAACTGGTGGGCTATTCTGCTTTCTTTTCTACCATTAGCAACTTCAAACTCTCACTGAAATGCTACTGATAACAATTCATCTTTTAATATTTGCACAATATTTTTTTCAACTCTTTTCCACCAACATTTTTAATTTTAGCAATAGTTGGGCTCTTTTACATCTTCTCAAACTTCTGCAAATACATATGTAGCTTCAAAGTCTTCTAACATGGCTTTTCACCAAAAATGTCTTCATTGACCTTTAATCTAACGTGGCTTCGACCTTCCTCTGAGTAGCGACACCTTGACTAGAAACTTTCAGAAATTCCTCCTACGAAATGGGCCTTTGACTTTACTTCTTAACTTGCACTCGCAACAAACTGCTTCCTTTGAGCTGCGCTCAAATTTTTCTTTTAATCTCCTTCATCATGGCGACAACAATTCCTTCTTCTTTCTGGTGGCTTCTTCCTTATCTTCCTATCAATATCTTCTTCCCTCGAATATACAGCTGCATTCCCAATTCAAAGATACTTTAGGCAAAAGATCAAGCAAAATTCCATAACAGAGATCCCTCATCTATGTAAAAACTAAAGCAGCCTAATTCTTGCATAGGTTATGAGATAACAACATAGAGGAAAGAACAAAGCTAATACACAAGGAAAAATAGAGCATTAAAAATAATGCTCGATACATAGATATGTAGTAGTTTATACATTAACAAAAATTGAAGCAAACTAATAAAAGAAATGTGTTACATGCAATTGTCAACATGCAGCAAGGGAATATGAAAAAATTTGAATGAACAACAAACTAAGAATAGGTATAACATATGCTGCAAGGAGAAAAGAAAGATTCACAGCATCATCATACAACAATCTATTGCTGCTCCACGTGGAACTCATGTCAGGCATCATGGCTCACAAACTAAATCTAATAATAGAGACCACAAATCTCCAATAAGAGAGATCATGAATCAACAAATAATCATAATAGTAAATGAAGTTAGGAAATTTGTAACAGAGACCAGAGTCTACAATAAAGACTCCTATAAATCTTGAGTAATCTAGATCGAAAAGAACCAACAATTGTATGATATTAATTAATGAACTACAAAAATGAAAATGGCACATACATTTGGTAGTTCCATCTCCATAAATGACAACTTTGTCTCTTGGAGGAGCTGTTTGGCCAAGCTGCGCAAGGTTAGCAAGAAAGTAACCTGCAAAACTGTTGGGAACAACATATGTATGTGGAATGCCCTCTGCTTCAATAGCCCGACGGAGTTTTACTTTCAAGTCAAACATACTCTTTGTAGGCTCCTCTGCGTGGTGTTTGTCAACATCAATCCCAAACTCTGATGGGAAAAACCTCTGCAAAAGATACACATAAACTCAATACAGGACAACAGAATTGCATTATGACCACTGTCATGAATTTGGTTAAAACATAGACATGGATTGTACCTTGATAGTTCCAACATCCTTGATGGCCTTGATGAGAGTGGACTGATCTGCAATCTGTTGAGAACCCACTATGGAAATCACCACATCCACCTTCTTGATTGCCTTTACAAGGCTTGCATAATCATCTACAGATCCCTGCATTTGGGTATTACAAAAATGACATTAGTGGCAAGAAAAACACTGTGTATCGTTGAATGGTGATTGTATGAGTAACTTACATAGAGCAGAGTTGCTCCTTTGGATGTGAAGGACTCCAACAACTTGGCCTTGTCATGGTTAGAAGTTGTGGATTCCCTAACAAGAACGAAAGTAGGGTGGCCTTGAGCAAGGGATGCACTGGCCAAATGACAACCCATGTAACCAGTTTCTTCGAGTATCAAAATGTTGCTTCCTCCCATAGTTGATGGAATAAGGAAACTAACAAAAACATACCCCTTCAAAAATTCTGGAGCAAGCATGCCAAAACAATCAAGAAATTCATCAAATTCTCGTTTAGTAGGATATCAGCACAACTTATCCTAATTGTCTCCAGAACACCCTAATTTTCCACCAAAAAATTGAAGCTAAAGTCAATATTGATTGCTTAACAGAAGATAAGAATCTCACCAAATGTAATTCATGAAGTATGTGCAATTTTTCTTCCAATGTGCCCAATGCATTTTAGCTCAACCTGGAGGAAAATCAACTTAAAAATACTTACACCACAATGCAGCTATGAAAAATTGAAGTCAACACAACATATCTTTGGCTGCAAATTTTGTTGAATATCAACCAAACTGTAACTTACTTTTGTAGAATATTTAATAACAAAAAAAAGAAAAAGATATTTTGTCCTGCTCTATCATATTTTGTTACAGCAAATCAAAGAATATTTTTAAATCTCGGCTTCTAAGGGATTCCATGATTTAAAAAGTAATAATCTAAAAAATTGCATCCTATTTAGTTCCAGCCAAGGCAATTGATCTACAAAAACAAATGATTTAGACCACACATGTGAATGAAAACTAGGAAAGTTGCTTGCAGTAATTGATGTAAGGAACATAAAAGATCCTGCAAAAAATCATTTTGTTAACTTATTTTCTTCCATTAAGTCCTGAGAGCTAAACAAAAGCATTCTAATCTATATATTCTATTGTTTTCTTATCAATGATCAATCCCACATGATTAGACAACAATACACTTAAACATAAGAAGAAAATATGTCTTTTGTTCATTTGTTTCTATCTATCCTCTTCCATTATGTCCTCTTTCTACGAGGCACTATACTAATAGAAGGCACTATTCTAATTGAGGGTGTCAGTTGTTCATCACATTGAACACCCTCCTCATTATTCTTGTCTCCCACTTGCTGAAATTCAAGGATGGTTTCCTGTCGAGGTTCAGGAATGGCAATCGAATCATTGAGTGCAACAAACAATTCATCATGTTCCTCTAGCTCTTCTTCATGCTCACTACCTAATGAGTTTGATTGTTGGGCTTCCTATACACAACACAATTTAACTCATTAAAATAGCATATCAGACCTTATTTGCTTGCTTCAAAGCACAAAATTTAATAAACCATGAAAATCTATGCTTTTCTCTATGTAAATTGATAGTTATTAATCTTGTAGCAACTCATATCACAGTTTTAGCTTTGCTTGTTTCATTTTTCAATGCAAAAAAGAAACTGTTGTAATTTGAGGTGTATCTATCTAAATTAATATCTGTATCATTTTCTTTGCAATGGAAATGAAAGCAAAATATGAAATTTTATTATAGCCCATCACGCAAAGAACTTACCTCAGATTCATGACTAGTGACTAATTTCTCCCCTCGATCTAGCATATTTTGTCGAAGGCCTTGAGAACCATGTAGTAAATCATATTTTAGGTTCTCCTCCAAAGCTTCCTTTTGAAATTGGTGAACCTACATAAACAAATATAACCAAATTTATAAGGTATAATGAATCATAAGATACAATTAACTCATAAGTTTTTCATGAATTTTTTTATGAAATAGAGAATATAGTAGATGAAAATATTCACTTACCAAACCACCACGAATGCTATTGTACCCACCAGATCCTAATTTATGGGATCCAATACTTGACACCCTAGCTTGGGTTGCTTTTGTTGTATCTCGAAGGCGTCTTTTAGATCCTCCTCGTGCAGAAGGCCTGTAGTTTGGATTGTTGTGCACCTTCCTCTTAAATTTGGCATCTTTAATAAGTTCATCCCATGTCATTTGGTCTGTAATCCAAGCTGGACGTGGATATCTCAAGTCTTTTGTCAGCTTTGACCTTAAATTGTCTCGTTTAGAGTGAATGTATCTTCGTGCAATATCTAGAATAATTTCCTTATTAAAACCAGGATTTCCAAATGCTATTATGACATCTTTAAAGAGCTCTTCTTTCTTAGCATTGCCTTGCTTCCTCCAATCCATTTGAATGGTATTGCCAAATAATTGTTCTGCACGATGAAAAATAAAGTGAAAGAATTTTAACCCCCTTTCATCCTTCAAGACATTTCCTTCTGAGGTGAGCAAAATTGTAACTTCTTGTGTTCCTTTTGTAGTCACTGAGGATATTGTTGTAGTCTTAGGGTTTGAGGTAAATGCCCCTATAGGTACATCAGTCACTTTGTCATTTATTTCCTGTATTTACAACGAGACCATCAAGCAACAATGTAATCACATTTTAGTATCACAAAGCAAGCATGTAATCATCAATGATGCTTTTACCAATCAATATGCCATTATAATGATAAAAGTAAAATATGAACTAGAAAAGAATAATAAGATAATATTACCAAATAATTTTACCTGTTCATCTGAAGTAAGCCTTGCACTCCCCAACAATTTCCTCTCCCATAACTCAATTTGTTTAAGTATTTCTTTCCTAATTTCAACATTTTCAGGAGTTTCTGGTAGGAGTCTTAGTATTCTTGATTGTGATTCTATAAGACTCCTCAAGGAAACTTGTTCATGTGTTGGTGGGATATTAGGAGCATCCATTTCAACAGGGATACTAGGAGCATCCATGTTTGATGTAGAGGGCATGCTATGAGGTATTGTGCTTGATGCTTCTCTTGTGACAGGTGTTTCTAGTCTAGATGTAGAGGGTGTGACACATCTTCTTGAAACACCCTGCAAGACAAATATAAATATTAAAGTGGTATAATAGGGGAAATAACAAAATCAAACCCACACAAACATATGGTTAAATCTTACATTTTTCCTAGCATTGGGTGTATTGGATGGCATAATTGGATCTTGCATGCCAACAAGATGCATTCTTGTTGGACTTACTCTAGAAATGCCCTATGACAAACAAAAATATTAACAAAATATAAACGAAGAAATAAGTTAATTAAATGCAAAAGAATCTAGATCAAGTCTTACCGTTGGCATAATACTAGATGTACTAAAGGGTGTGATAGGGGTTGGAATGACTTTAGAGAAGGCCTGCATTCCACAAACATAAATTAACATAATATAATATGGAACGTAAGATAATTGAACCTATAAAAGATGATTTTCAAACTTACCTCATGCACCATCATAGTAATGTTTTTCCCTTGAACAATAACATACATAATTTTCATTATGTTTCAATATATAAGAAAAATATAAACAATGCCCAACTTCCAAAGTTTTTTTAGCTTTATGGTATTGTGTTTCTCTTGCCTAGGTGTTAATTGTGTAAAGTGCGTAGGTGTTGATTGTGTAAAACTTCCAAAGACAAAAACGTCTTTCAAGTAAATTGTTAAAGAAGTAAAAAAATAAAATGAAACAACTTATCCAATTGAAAAAAATGCAAGCTATATTCATTGGCATTACAAGAATCCACTAATAGAACACTTAAAACTTTCAAATAACTTAATTTCCATTACATTTTGTGTACAATTAAAAACACAAAACTTAACATGTAAAGAGTTAATTATATTGTATTGGATCCTCAAAACCATCTAAAAGTGAACTTGATGATCAAACAATTTCATTCTCACATGAAATGTCCTCATCTGATGACATAAATGCACCATCATTAATGGGCCCTAAATCCACAAATAAATTAATACCATAGTTTTCATGGTCTTCTTCACTTTCAACTATAGGTAAATGAAAATCAATAAATTCATCATCTTCATGGACTTGATGCCCATGTTGTTGCTCATATCCTTCAAACTCTTCAGTAAACTCGTCATGATCTTCATCTTGGTCATACACATCATTGACAATAAAGTTTTCATCATCTCCATCTTGGCCATCTATGTCTTCAAGGGGGACTTCTTCATCTTCAAGTAAATCATGGTCCTCTACATCTTGAATAGATGTTACTCTTCGTCCTCTTGGATCATAATCAATCACGAATGACCAACCAGGTTGTTCTAAATTTGGAATGAGAAATATCTGGTCACATTGGTTTGGAAACACATAAGGTTCAGAAGTGGCTTCAAACCTAGATGTATTGATCATATGGAATCCATTCTTGTGCAACAATATAGTTTTGTCTTCACCCACTTTGATAAGCTTGTACCTATAGACATGCAAATTTTACATTATGAATTGATCGGATTCAGTCAAATTAGCTCTTACATTAGGCAAATTCATCACTTTCATCCATTCATTAAATAATCTCATTTATCAAATAAAATTATCATTCAACCTTCATCTTGCATCATCCATTTAAATTAAATAAATCGGGACTTCATTTAAATCCAAATTCTAAATCATATTCCATCATTTTCGATTTAAATAAATCAATTATCAAAGTCTTGAAAGTCAAATCATCTAATCAGCATTAAATCAGCATAACCATCATCTAATCCTAATCTAATGCTAATCCCATCCCACTTGCATTATCTAGATCTAGCCACTTGCACAATAAATCAATTTTATTGATTTATTAAAACCTCATTTTCTCTCAACATGACAAGTCAAACAGGGCATTTATTGCTCTTCTTTCTTGTCCCCCTCTCAAAATTTATTGCAAATTTGAATTCAAAATTTCCCCCTCTTGGGCACTCTTCCCAAATCTTGCACATACATCAACTAATCACATGATGACAAGTGTCCTCCTATCATTGGCAGAATCTTTAGTCCCACATTGGTCCCTCTTCAACACTTAGCATTTTGAAAATCTTTAAATAGCAGCTTCATCTTTGAGCAAATCCTCCACAATCTTGCAAGGTCACTCTCTTCATTTGAGATTAGATCTTGTCCATCATCTCCATCATCTATAGCAATTTCATCATCTTGAGCTTTTTATCAAGGATTGGGAAAGGGTCACTAACACATGTGACACCAATCCACTATGAGATAGAGTTGGATCATGTCTTTCATATGCATTCTTTAGTTTCTATTGTTCCATTTTATTGCATGATTGATATGTTTCATTATTTCATAGGGATGTTAAAATGTTGTTTTGTTTTAAACTAACCATTTGCAGATTTTAGCATCCACAAAATGGTGCTAGAAGGAGGCCTTCATCTTACTTATTCAAAGTTGATAGATTTAACCCATATCTTTCAGTCTTTGTTCAAGGCAGATTTTTGGTCTTCACAGTTTGGCGCTAGAAGGAGGGCATTAAATCCTGAGCTGATGAATTCTGTCCAGACTTGGATGTTCCATTATCTTTACCATTATAGTAATTGTCATTTCTTTCAGTGCTCCCTTGACCAAGATCTTCCATTTGTTGTCTCTGCAGCTGCTTAGAATGTGAAGATTTTATTTCATTGGACGAATCAATTATATCTTCATTTGTAGAATCTTCTCTTCTTTTGCATGGTCCATTATCCCTTTCATTGCATTCAGTCTTTGCCTTTTATCAGCACCTTTCATTCTATTTTGTTTGAAATCGTCGAGTTTTCATTTTAGCCGCTGGCATTGGCTTTTGCAGAGGGCGTTTATCTGCATTTTAAGTCATCCAACAGATTTGAGCGGATTTGCTCATCATTTTGGTACCCAAGCAGGCCATCCAACAGTGATGAAATTAAATTTTCATTTGAAGAATTTGGTGCGTGGTTGGATGCCTCATTATAGCTGTCATCATGCTCATTGGCATTCCTGTCCATAGTAGTTACCCCAACAATTTCCACGTCATTCTGCTTATCACTGGAAGCCTCGATTCTTCTATAGAGATTGTTTCTATCAAAATGTCTCCTATTTTTCCCCTCGCTGATCTGTGTTGCTGATTCTCCATATTGCAATTGTACCCCGCTCCTTACAGAACTGCTATCAGCCAACTGTAAATCATGGCTCTTGTAGTCTTAAAAAAGCCATTCGCTCCAAAAGACACCTTGCAGGTAGACCACACACTGACTTGCAGCCTGTTCGTTGTTACATGATGGCGGATGAAAAGGGGAAACATAACGTTTTAACTACCAAAAGCGTAAATTTGAAAATCTCTTCAATGATATAGAGCGCGGTTTTGTTTTTTCTTGTTTTGCCTGCCATCTGCACACTGCTAGTTACTTAAATGTCACTATGCACGTCCTTGCTGGCGCTTCATATCAATCAACACACCCTCTGTCAGACTTGGTCGCCGTCTGTCAGACTTGCTTGCCGCTGCCCTCTGTCCAACAGTTAACGT
>VDFB02096786.1:0-15758 GCA_007258455.2 Sequoia sempervirens
TTTCAAGATGACAAGATTGCATTAGGAGATGAAATAAAATCTACAGAATAATGAATTCATGCATCAAGGTGCATGTATGTCAAAGTATGCAACAATGCTAGAATATGCAAGAGTATATGAAAATACAAGCTAGGTAGTGAGTTTATATAGAATTAAGGAGATGATGGAGGTGGAAAATCCAACCAATAGGAATTAACCACCAAAAGTGGAGAATGCCATCAAAAGTGGAAAGTGTTCCACCCTTTAAGGAAGGGGACACCACATCACTTATCTCCTAGTTATTAAATGATAGACACTTTATTATTCTAAGAAAGCTTAATAACAGTGTAGGAAAAACATAGGACTAAGGGAAAATAAATTAACCCACTAGGAAAATAAAAACCTACACCATCATTTAACATCACCCTGGTTCTTTATACCTTGGTGCATACTATCTACTTGCTCTATCAAAATAAGGATTGCTCTACATTATTTAACATAACCTAAAGTAAAATAAAAAATCATCTTTCCTATCTCATCATATATCCAATAAAATATCAAAATCCATCTAATAATCATAGATTAATTGGTACCTGATCAATATCATTCATCCCATTTCTATTCTATCTATCTAATCATCCATTCTTCTATTCTATTAATCATACTAACAATTCTATCCAAATATCATGACATACACAAAAATATCCATCGCATCCTATATCCATAAACCATCAATAGCATCTCATATCATCCATCCTGCATGATCATCATATATCATACCAAAATATTAAAAAAGAATCATATCCATAATTTCATGATACAATCATCAAAAGTGTGATTAAATATTTGTACAAAGAATATATATACATAAGGAAATCAATAGTTGATAAATGTATATACAAAAGAATATCTATATAAAGTTTGTCTATAGTATACATCATCAATCATATGTACAATGTATCTACATAGAAATCCCTCTTGATAGACTGTCGTGAGGTCCTAACACTTTAGTTGAAAATATGTCAATTATGTTGACCGGGTAGTGTTCGAAGGCTGTATACAATAGGGGATATCTTGGCCATCTCTCTTAGATTTTCTGAATTTTTGAAATGGTTGTAAACAAAAGTTAAACTAGAAAGCAATTAAAATAGAAAGCACAAAATTATTTAAGCTAGAAAGCACGAGATTGTAAAACTAGAAAGCATTCAAATTCCTATTCTAGAAAGCATATAAATTACCTAAGGAGTAACACTTGCAGTTAAACTGTGAAATTTAAATGAAAGGAACTAATGGCTAATGACTAACTGTTGATAGAAAGTATACTTAATGACTTATAACTAACAACAAGAGTGGGTACTCCAAAATTTACAAATGAACATAACTTAAAGATTATGAACTTAAAACTATGACCTACAGGAACACATGACAGAGCTCGACACAAATAACATTCATCTAAATTTATCATATACATAAGAAAAGTAACAGTATTAACAAGATAAATACTTATATACTCTATGAGATCCCTCGAGTGGCTAGCTCTCGGGCATTCCTATGATTAGCTCAAATCACATGTACTTTCACATCTTCAAAATAAATCCATTCATGGTACTTCCATTACTCAAAACTATTGACTCAGAATAAGACTGGAAATGTTTATTTATTCACATCATAAGAGTGTAACACAGAGAACATAGCTGAACAGTATTCAAAGCATAACATAACAACATAACAATATATCCTTGTTTGGTAGTTACACATATTTATACTATACCACTACAAAAATATTATTTTTCAGATGGAAGGAAAATACCATTGAAAAAGTCTTAAAATAGAATTATAACTAACCAACTTAACAAATGTTCGTGACATAAAACATAATAAAGTCTTTGAGTGGAGCCGTAAAGTTTTTAACATAAAGTTTTAACATAAAGCTTTAAAGGAAATCGTTGCACTATGCATGCTTTTATTTTTGGCGCCCAGACTTCCGACGCTCTCAACTCCAACTGCTTGAAGTCCGCTTAATGTCCACTCCATTCTTTGGTCATGCATAAGTCTTGTATAATGACTTAAAGTCTATACCATCATATCAACATTTGTTATCCTATTTCAATAAATTTAAGAAATAAATATTTATACATCATTTTATAAAAAGTAGAAAATTATTGATCCTAAAAATAAACATATTGGCATGGCTAAGGTGGTCGGAAAGAAAAAAGAAGGGAATTTAGCTTATTATAATTATGAGGTTGTTTATACCTCATCACCCTCCCCTTCCTAAGCCTGAGTAGGTCCTCCTCTCTAATGAGTCCTCTGCTTTTCCACATCCCTTCTTCTATTCAATTCATCATATTTGGAACTAAGGTCATATGGATCCTTTACTTCTTTATCCAAATCATCAGGACTTTTAAAAAAACCCTTGTTGTACTTAACCCTCATTTTCCAATTATATAAGTCCTTAGGATTTTTCTTTGTAGTGACAAAAATTGCATGGGGTGGCTGAAGGAGCAATGAAGGTCTATACCTCATCCCTATCCATTTGGTTTTAAGCTGTTGTAATATCTTTGCTAATGCCTCATCCCTTCTGTAGGACCACCTTAGATTGGTAGGTGAGATCACCTCCCTCCTTTTTGAGATACATAGGGAGAAGAGTGTACTGCTCCTCACAAGAATTCCATTCCCTCTCTATTAACTGTGGCCCATTATTTTTGAAATTCTAAAAAAAAATCCAAAGATTATCATCATATTTGCTTCTTATAGATTCATAGCTCTTGATCCCATAGAATTGGGCTTTAAAGGCAAAGGGTTTCTAATTGGATTATCTCATTTGAAGTCCCATTGTTCTTTTTGCTTGCAAATATTCTTTGGTCCTCTCTTGCCAATGAATCTAATTCTACATAGTAGACATGAAGGTTCTATGTTGTACTTCCCCAACAAAAAGGTTGATAAAGAAATCAGTATGTTTTTCTAAAAATAGATTATGTACAAAGAATTCACACAACAAGTTTTGCTGAATAGGGGTTGCCTCTTTAAATGCCTTTAAAAATTGTTCATCATTTGGATCATGAGGTAGATTCCAAGAAATTCTCAACAACTTCCATCTCAACAATTGTTCATTTAAAAACATAGAATATAATTGGGATTGTTTTCTACAGGCTAATAACAACTCCCCAATCTGACATGCATTGGTTTTAGCCTGGTAAAGCTTATCATAAGATTCTTTTAATAATACTATTTCCTTCTTAAGTCTAGCATTTTTTGCCCCTGCTTGTCTTAAGAAATAACATCTTTCCATCCATTTAACTAATAATGGAGGAATGTGAACCTGAAACCAATCCATTTTGGTTGGTTTGGTCTGTGCTTCTTTTGATTCCACTATTGGTTTAACTTTAATTTCTTACAAATCTTGTTCTAGCTCAACAATTTTGCTCAAGGCTGCATTAAGCTCATATTTCTATTTTTCCTGCTCTTTTGCAAAAGCTGTGTGTTTGCATCATATATTAGTTAAATTCTTAAATTTTTTATATTTTTTCAGATAAATTGGCCAAAGATTCTTTATTTTTCTCATCAATCTGTTGCACTTGAAACTGCAACTCTTCAATGGTTTTATCCTTTTATTCTACTTGAGCCATTAAAGTTGCAATCTCTTGATCTTTATGCATCAGAAGTTCAGTTTGCATGCTAAATTATTGCTTTTGTTTATTCACTTGTTCCTCATTTTTCTGTAATTTACATTTCAACTGAATAATTTCTACTTTTAATTCTTCTAATTCCATTTCTCTATGATCAAATCTTTCAACATCTACATTGGTAGAAAAAGGAAAAATAGGATTCTCTATATCATTACTAGTTATATTTTCTTCATCATGTACCTCTAATGAACCTTGTTCTGTATCATTGGAAATCATGGGAGACAATTATTTTGTAGATTCATCCTCAACATCCATATAATTTGGCAACTGTTCCTTTATCTCTGCTTGTCCGTACTCAAGTGGCACATCCTCCCTGTCAGGCTTAGGGGATTTACTGCGAACTAGGGTTTTCTTTTCACCTTCTTGGGCTATTTTTTCACATGGATAGACCTCATTTTCTAATGACTGGGCTACAATATTATGTGGTTTCCGATCGTGCCCCTTCTTTTTAGGAACATGCAAATGATCACAAGCTGCCCCACAATTGATTTTAGTAGACAATCACTTACTTCTCCTTAAAGGAGGAGGTGTTTGAAATTTTATTTTAGACCTCTTTTCCTTCTTGCGAGGATGAGTATCCTCATCCCCAAAATTTACTATGTCTACATTTTCTCGATTCCCAGGGGTCTCTAAAATATTGGGTGGATTTTTTGATGCTTCACCGTCAGGAGCTGTTCTGACATGTTGGGGCTCAAGAGCATCTTGAGGTACAGGGGAAGGCTCTTTCAAATTTTGATCCATCTATCCAAATGAATCACCTTCTTCTAAATGTCTTGTGGGCTCAGGGTTTCAAATTTTTGAAGAAATTTTTGCCATTTTTCTTTCATTTTTCTCTTCTTGAGGAAATGATATTTGCAAATTAAATGAATGCAACCATGATGTTTTAATGGCTCTGAACCAATTTTAAATATTTCTATCATATTAACAACAAAATCACTAAGGAATGTGGGAAGGTTAACCCTAAATTTAGGGTTTTTAGCACCATGGCACAAATGAGTGAGTAGCCGAAAAGGTGGACCGCCTATGATAGCACATTGTCCCTCACATGTAAAATATTTAATAATCTAGGAAATTGCTGTTCTCCATGGCTATGGAATAGAAATTCTTTGAAATATCTTATTTTTCCCCTGGGTATTCACAACAAGCAAAGGATGATGTTCTCCCTCCCTTCTAAAAAGTTCTACCATTCTTTGATAGGAAATATTTGTGGTTTCTGTCAAATTTATACCCTCATTTCTAATAGCAGAAAAACGAGAAATGATTTGAGGGCTTACCTTGAATTTCTTTCCATGTACTATCAACTAACCATCTAAGAAGTTCTTTGCAAACTCCTTCACTATCTACACATTGTTCCCCTCAAATTTCTTCATAAACTCAAGCCACCCTACCCTCTGAAATAGTTCTAAAATATTACTCAGTGCCAACAATTTCTCTAGGGAAGTTGGCTCTGATTATCGCTTAGCTCCACCCATTCTATCCTTTTCTTGTGATTCTGCTCAGTACCTGTTGAAAGTCTTGAATGTCAAAAGGTGAAAAACTATTTAAATAAGATTGTGATACATATTAAAGAAAATGCAACCTTTCAACCACTTGTACATCGACACTGTTGATGGGAAACAAATTAATTGTTGCATTTAACTTCGCTGCATGAGAATCATTATTTTGCATGGGATAGAGTGCTTTTACTGCCATGTCTTAAGTGGAAGTACAATCCGCACAATTTACTAAATTTGAAAAGGAAGGTGGAATGTGCCAATTTATTTATCTTTATTCACAATAATTTACCTACTTAAAATAAAAGACGTACATACCTTATGTCTCGTTATCGATTTGAAAGTCGCTTACCTATGTTGACATAATAGTATCATTGGATGGGATGGTGAGGGGTGGTAATGAATTTATTATGGATAAAGATGGGATGGCTAGGGTTTGTAATTATTATGATGAAAAGTGATCATAATAATTTTGATTTACTACATGGTAAAAGATGGTAGTGTAGGGTGTAAACTTCAGAGGTGATGGAAAAATTTAATGATGAGCATGGGTATGTTATCGAAATTGTCAGAGGATTTGAATTGGAAGGGTAATTATAAAAATTATGGAGCATCACTGGAAAATGCGACTGAAACAAAAGAAGCAATATTCCAAAGCATCGCTGGGAGATGCAGCTAGAGTGGAGGAGAAAATTTTGGAGCATTGCTGAAAGATGCAGTCAGAAAGAAAGAGAAATTTTTTGGAGCATTGTTGAAAGATGCAACCAGAAGGAAAGAGAAAAATTCTAGAGCATCACTGAAAGATGCTGCTGAAATGAAGCAACAAAGTTTCAGAGCATTGCTAAAAGATGCCGCTAGAATGCAAGAGCAAAATTCTGGAGCATCACCGAAAGATGCCGCTGGAATGCAGGAGAAAAATTCTAGAGCATCACTGAAAGATGCCGATGTAATGGAGGAGCAAAATTCCAGAGGATCACTGAAAGATGCTGCTAGAATGCAGGAAGAAAATTTTGGAGCATCACTAAAAGATGCCACCAAAATGCAAGAAAAAAATTCCAAAGCATTGCAGAAAGATGCCATTGGAATGCAGGAAGGAACAAAATGAAGCACATTAAACTAAATATGGTTTGGAGCATTGCTGAAAGATGCACCAGACTACAGGAGAAAACTAGGGAATGAAACCAATCGAATGAACAAGTTCCAGAGCATCGTAGAAAGATGCACCAAAATTTTATTCAATTAATAATAAAGTCCTGCAAAAATGAAACAAAATTTAGCCAAGTCCAAAAGATCAAAAATTCAAAAGAAACGCCCTAAAGTGATTGTCAATACATACACTCACAGTTTTTTTTAGATTGAGAATATTTATATGAAAACTACATTGGCTCCGCCGTAGCAAAGTCAATGCATTGGATTTCTCCTTGCATTTTCACCATTCTCGTAAATTCCTCTTTATTGAAAAGTTTGTGGTAGATTCATAATCGATGATCATTGAATAAGAGAGTTCGAGTGTCACCATCAATGGGTTTAAGTTGCACTGCTCCATTTGAAAATACTTCAGAAATTTCATATGGACCCAACCAATGAGTCCTCAATTTCCCTTGGTGATCTTTATATCAAGAATCAAATAATAGTGCCCAATCCCCATTGTGGAATTCTCTTTCTTTTATGTGTTTATCATGCCAGGCCTTTCATTATTGTTGAACTAGCTCAGTTTGGTGGACAACTTCCAAACGAAGTTCATCCAATTCACTGAGCTATAGGACTCTTTCAACCTGGGCTCGTTTGAGGTCTAAGCCTAACTCCATTTCCGTCCTAAGAGTTTGAAGTTCAAATTCGATGGGTAGAAGAGGTTTCTTCCCAAAAACTAAGTCGTAAGGGGTAAAACCAATGGTTGATTTCCAAGTTGTGTTATAGGCCCAAACGAATTCAGGTAATCTTCTGGCCCAGTCTTTTCTTCTTGATGAAACTATTTTTGTTAAAATATTCTCAAGCTCCCTGTTAGTGACTTCTACTTAACCATTTTCTTGTGGGTGATAGGGTGATGAATTCTTATGGATTACTTGGAAATGATCAGTAAAGGCTAGCAAAACTTTGGACATCAATTGGGGTCCTTGATCTATGACAATTGTTCTAGGGGCTCCAAATCTGAGAAAAATCTTGTTGTATAGGAAGTTAGCAATTTATTCTTCCCTAGCGACTCTTAGAGCTTGAACTTCTGCCCACTTAGTCAGATAGTCGGTATAGACCAAAATGTATTCTTTGCCTTGTGAAGGAGGGTCTATAGGACCTATAAAATCCAATCCCCACTTTTTAAATGGTTCAAAAACTACCTGTGGTTGTAGAGGAATTTCATTGGATGCAGTGGGTCTTCCTACTCATTGTAATTCATCATAGCGGTGAACATAGTTTTTCACGTCTTTATGCATAGAGGGCTAGTAATATCCTATGCCTAGGATTTTATGGGATGTTCTCTTGGCAGAGTAATGGCCTCTAGAGGGGTCATCATAGCAAGCTCTAAGGATGCTATATGTGTCATCTGCTCTAACATAACATTGTAAAACCATATCGAGACCACATCGAAATAGCATTCCATTAATCCACTTGAACTAAGCAGTTTCTCGAACAAGGCGTTTCTTTTGTTTTGACGTAAAATTTGGTGGGAAATTTGAAGTGGCTAGGTAGTTGGTGATGTCAGAAAACCAAGGGGTTTTAATGGAGATGAAAAATAAATTTTCATCTAGGAATTCATCTTGCACGAGAGCACAATCTCCATTGTCTTGTTTGATCTGGGATAAGAAATCTGCATGCAACTACATTGAACTTCCTTGGTTTATCAATAATGGTCATGTTGAATTCTTGTAGAAGTAATAACCACTTGATTATTCTTCCGTTTACTACAGGTTTGTTCATTAGGTACTTGATAGCTGAATGGTATGTGAACACAGTTACTTTGTATCTTGTGATGTAATATCAAAATTTCTTGATTGAATGTACCACAACTAAAAAATATTTCTCTGTGGTGGTGTAGTTCCGTTCAGTGGGAGTCAAATTCTTACTAATGAAATAGATAACATATTTTCCCCCATTCTCATCTTCCTGACCTAAAACCACTCCAATAGCATCATTGAAAGCATCTGCATAAATATGGAACAAAAGGTTCCAATTAGGTCCACGTAGGATAGGAGCAAAGATGAGTTTCTCCTTAATGATCTCAAATGATGATTGACATTCTGCTGTCTAGACAAAATTTATATTCTTTTGGAGGAAGAAAAACATGGGGGCTGCAATCTTTCTAAAATTTTCTATGAATCTCCGATAGTATCCAACATGTCCTAAGAAACTTCTAACGCCAGTTTGGTTTTTCAGAGTCTCAAGTTGTATTACCTCAATTTTCTTAGGATCCACTTTTATCCCTTCGACCGAAATGTGGCGTCTCAACACTATCCTTTGTTCCACCATTATTATGCATTTTTCGTGACTCAAGGATAGTCGATGGTCCTCACAACACTTCAATACCTTATCCAAAATTTGAATCCCTTCATCAAAAGTTGACCCATACACGGTGAAATCGTCCATGTAGACTTCCACACAGTCATTCAATAGCTCAACGAATATTGCCAGGATAGCTCTCTAAAATTTCGCAGGAGCGTTGCATAGCTTGAAGGGAAGAACGCGATATGCAAATGTTCCCCAAGGGAAAGTAAAAGTTGTTTTGTCCTGGTCTTCTACGACTACTTGTGTTTGGTTATATCCACTGAATCCATCCAGGAATGAGAAATACTTCCTTCCAGCTAAATTATCTAAGACTTGGTCTATGAAAGGTAGAGGGAAGTAATCTCTATGGGTAGCTTTGTTTAGTTACCTAGAATCAACAGATACTCTCCACTTCCCATTTTTCTTTGGGACAACTACTAGAGGTGAAACCCATTTGATATAAAAAATGGGATAGATAAATCCAACTTGTAGGAGTTTCCAATTTTTGTTTTAACAATGTCTTTCAAAGCAAGATTGAGTCTTTGCTGTGGTTGATGAAAAAGTATTTAGTATAGATGTGATGGGTACAAACACTTGGGTGTATTCCTCTCATGTCTATATAATCCCAAGCAAAAGCTTTATATATATTTACCAAAACATCAAACAATTTGAGCTCTTTAGACTCTATGAACTAGCTGTTGATATTCGACATTTTTCTTGATAGTAACATGATGGTTTTGACCCTTGGATGGTTGGAGGTGATAGTATAAAATTCTCTAGTCAAAGTATTGAGAGGTCAGCTATGTGGTATGGTTCTATGGAGTCTAGCAATATCTTTGAAGAAGTGATCCATTTTTGGAATGATATTAGCCAGGGGACAATATAACCCTGTGAAGTTGGTGTAATCATACTCAGTGTGATCAATGTTGATTGGATGCCCTAAAATATATTTCACTTCTAACATTTCTTCATCACTTGAGTCTATGGAAATATTTTGCATATTGTTTTCTAGTTCATTTCCAACTCTTCACCAGGTTGTTTAATGACTACCATAGCAAGTGAGGCTAGATTCTCTTGTTTGTTGGCACCATTTGGTTCATCAACCCAAACTTTGTTATGTTCAACAGGTTTAGCGGGGGGATACAGGAATAAGTACTTGCTATTGGGACCATGTGAAATGGTCATTCTTCCCTCTTTGTAGTCAATCTTGGCTGTAACTGTAGCTAGCCATGGTCTTCCTAATATTATTAGATAACTATCCTTTGGTGTGAGGTATTGGATTATTTGGAAATCTACTGGATATTCCCAACCATCAACCTTAACAAGAACATTTTCTATAACACCTTTGGGAATAGCTATGGATTGATTTGCCATTTGCAACATTGTAGTTGTGGGATGTAAATCAGTGAGTCCCAACTTTTCCATAACATCGACCGTCATTACATAATGGCTGCTCCTGGTTCCACAAGTGCGTTAGGTATTTCTACCTCATTCATTGTCACTGTTATAAGTGGATTGCTTAGGTCATCATATCTTGGAGCTATGATTTTTCTAGCCAAAAAGTTAGCTAGATATTCCTTTATGTGAATAGTATTAATCCGTTTTGGCTTCCTTCCTGGTGTTTTGATGCACAACAGTTTAATTAATTGGTTTAGTTCAGGGATCTCTTTAATCGCTTGTAACAAAGGAACCTCGATTTGAAGTTGCTTAATTTCTTGAATTAATGCGGTTTCGGTGGATAAATTCATTTCCAGAGGGTTATTCAAGGTAGTTGCTTTAAGATACCCAGGAAAAGGTGCTTGAGTTTTCTCTTTCAAGGTGAGATCCTTCTTTAAAAGATTCATTGGATGCTGACCATCCTCCTCTTGAGGTAACTCAGAAGTTCTAGATGAGGATTGTGGAAGGGTCTTGTCTTGATTACTCATTGGGTTTTTCTCTAAAGGTGTGGAAGATGTCTTAGTCCTTTTAGCAGATTATTTATTAGGTTCATCCAGGATCTCAACTATAGTGGGCTACTGGAGTGTTTTTCCTAATCTTAACTACAGGTTTCCATAATGGATAACATTGAGTCTCGTCATGTTTTCCCGTTCTGTTGAATACATCAGGGTATTTTGACGATTATTCTTTGGATTAGGGAAAGGTTGTGCTGGAAGTTGTGGTTGGTTGACTTTCTCATTTTATTGAGGGTTCTGAGGAGTTGGTAAAAGGTTCTGCTATAGATTAGGCATCCTCCTTGGCCTATTATAAAACTGATTTTGAGTTTGATTCTATTGAGGCGCATGATTTTGAGGATACCATTTTTTTTGAGTCTGGTTTGGCCATTGGGGATTTCCCCAGGACTGGTTTGTCCATTTAGGTGGTGCTTGAGGCCAAGGTGCTGCCCATTGATTATTATTCCAATTATTTGGGGGCCGCTAGGAGGGATTTGAATTTGGCCGTAAGAGAAATTCCCTCTAGGTCTTTGATTCAAAAAATTGGCCTCCTCCTTAGCATGAGATGTCCTTTTCTTGGAGTTTTTGATTGCATTTAGGATCTCACATTGATCAGTGGCACGACTCTTCTCACAAACTTGGAAAATGCTAATTTTTTCCAAGGGACATTCTCTTAATAGATGCTTGTTTCGATACCTAGGACAATAGATGGATAAGGTCTTAGGATTGCGTGATTTGGATTGTATTCCATCCAGTGTGGTGTTTAATTGAATGAGAATGTCAGTTTTGAGATTTGCTATCTCCTCATGTAGTTTACCTATTTCATTGGAACCTTTGAAAAGAGTAGATTTATGAATACCTCCTCAAGTATGGGAGAAATTCTGACATAATTCAGTGATATCATCGAGTCCAAGTTGGGAAACATATCCTTTTCCCATTAAATCTAGACTTCTAGCATCTTCATCAAGTCCTTTGAGAAATATAGTCTTCATAATTCCAAAATTTTGGCTTCTTCGCCACATCGTTTGGACAAGAAGATGAAACTATCTAGGTAATCTTCTAGGCTTTCATCTTTGTTTTTCCTTAGTTTGAAAAATTCCTCTTTCCTATCACTGAATCTACAGTAACTTTGGTATTTGTACAAAAAGGTAGACTCCATATTGTCCCAGGTGGATATCGAATTTGAAGCTAATCCCATGAACTAACACATTGCAGTGTCCTTAAGAGTGGAGGGGAAGAGCTTCAATTTTTGGTTATCATTTTTGTAGTCATACGTCTGACATAAAACTTTAAACTCAAAAAGGAATTGGTTAGGGTCTTTAGAGGATAAACCTTTGAAGGTTGGCAAGTTGGATGGTGAAATGTTTTTCATAGGTGTATCATCATCTTGGTTGAGAGCAATAGGATATGTAAATGTCCACACTCCCACTCTTGGGTTAGCACCAGTTCTACAATTATGACCCATGACATCGAAAGGAACACATTCCTGTTCAAAGGTTTTCTCTAATGGGTGAGTTTCTTGGGTATGTTGGAAGGTCTCAGGGATATACTGGGAGGTATCAGGAATATACGGGGCGATCTCAGGTTGATCTTGCTTGATCAATTCTTTAATAAGTTCTTCAACTAAGACTTCTACCTCCCTACTTGTGGTTGGAACGTCTTTTGGGGAAGGTTTTTGGTATGAATCTTCCATGCAGACCTCATTTGCTGACCATGTAGAAAAAGAAGCCTAACAACTATTTTTTTTCTAAAAGAGGTATTCAAGCAATCTCCTATTTACATTAGAAAAGAAATTTCCTCGAAAACGATGCCAAAAAGTGATAGACTGTCTTGAGGTCCTAACACTTTAGTTGAAAATATGTCAATTATGTCGACCAGGTAGTGTTCGAAGGCTGTATGCAATAGGGGATATCTTGGTCATCTCTCTTATATTTTTTGAATTTTTGAAATGGTTGTAAACAAAAGTTAAACTAGAAAGCACGAAGTTGTTTAAGCTAGAAATCATGAGATTGTTAAACTAGAAAGCATTCAAATTCCCATCCTAGAAAGCATATCAATTACCTAAGGAGTAACACTTGCAGTTAAACGGTGAAAATTAAATGAAAGAAATTAATGGCTAAAAACTAACTACTGATAGAACATATGCTTAACGACTTGTAACTAACAACAAGAGTGGGTGCTTCAGAATTTCCAAATGAACAAAACTTAAAGATTACGAACTTAAAACTATGACCTATAGGAACACATGATAAAGCTCGACAAAAATAACATTCATCTAAATTTATCATGTACCTGGAATAAAAGTAATAGTATTAAAAAGAGAAATACTTATCTACTCTATTAGATCCCTTGAGTGGCCAGCTCTCGGGCGTTCCTATGATTAGCTCAAATCACATGTACTTTCACATCTTCAAAATAAATCCATTCATGGTACTTCCATTACTTAGAACTATTGACTCAGAATAAAACTAGAAATATTTATTTATTCATGTCATAAGAGTGTAACACAGAGAACATAGCTAAACAATATTCAAAGCATAACATAACAACATAATAGCATATCCTTGTTTGGTAGTTACACATATTTATACTATACCACTACAAAAATCCTATTTTTTAGATGGCAAGAAAACACCATTGAAAAAGTCTTAAAACATAATTATAACTAAACAACTTAACAAATGTTCGTGACATAAAACATAATAAAGGCTATGAGTGGAACCGTAAAGTTTTTAACATAAAGCTTTAAAGGAAATCGTTGCACTCTGCATGCTTATATTTCTAGCGCCTAGATTTCCAATGCTCTTAACTCCAACCGCTTGAAGTTCGCTTAACGTCCACTCCATTCTTCAGTCGTGCATAAGTCTTGTACAATGAATTAAAGTCTATACCATCATATCAACATTTTTTAGCTAATTTCAATCCATTTAAGAAATAAAGATTTATACATCATTTTATAAAAAGTAGAAAATTATCAATCCTAAAAATAAATATATTGGCATGGCTAAGGTGGTTGGAAAGAACAAAGAAGGGCATTTAGCTTATTATAATTATGAGGTTTGTTTATACATCATCACCTCCCTCCTCTCAATCAGGAGGAGGTTGAGGAAGAGGACCCGTCTACCACACAAGAGGAATATGCTACTATTAAACTTGTCCCTATGTTCCCTAAGGCTACTGAGCTTGTCCCTATGAGTGGCCTTGTGAAGGTCGAGCCACCAAACCTCAGTTTGAACCTGAAAAAATCATTGTACTCCTCTAAGAAAATATAGGCTACTTTCTATGTTCAAAAATTTCTATATCATATAATGTCTGATAATAAGTCACCTCGCTTTGAAGTGACCCGATGGCCTGAATATGCTGAGAAAGTAGGACGACCTATCCCTCTCTCATCACCTCTAGTTGTTGTCGATGACCTCTCTCTTGGTATCACTCCACTATAATCTATGCTAGTTGGACCTCTAGCTATTGTCGGTGAGTGATCTCGACATCCCTCTCTATGGTCTACTATGCCAACTAAATCATCAAACCATCCTGCTCCTAGTGGTATATTTCACACTCTCTTCAAGCCTAATCATGCTCCTACAAATAGACATAGAGCCTCTATGATTAGGCCAACCATTTGTTCCTACACCATGACCTCCTACTAGAACTATAACAACCACTATATGTGCCTATCTCAAAACCTGTCCTAGCACTTTTCCTAATTCTCGTCTCTATCCTTGACCTCTACCATAGGGATATCAACCTCTTCCCTTTGTCTTTGATGATGGGCTCTCCCCGTCTCACCCTGACGAGGGCGCAACCCAAGACTTAGAAAATAACCAACAAACAAGAGAATAATTTTATTATTTAGAAAATGGAGCTTCTTACATGCAGAGGATCTCAAATCCCCAAGTTCTACAACACATGCAAGTTACAGAAAGCTACAGAATAACCCTTTCGCAATATGCGAGTTTGTCCCTAAAAAGTTACCCAAAAATTAGAAACCCACCCATAAATAGAGCTCCTCATTAGTTTGAGCCAAAACAACATTCAATTTGAGTTTAGGTGGTTTGGCGCCGAAAATTTACAACATGAAGTTCAAATTTCAAAAGAGCATTTGCAACTGTATCTTCTAGAAAGTGCGCCAACTTTGTGGGGCCATAACTTTTGATCCAGGACTCCGATTCGCGAACCGTTTGAACCGTTGGAAAGGTCTCGAAGTCAATAACGCATTTGAAATTTGCTACGCTGATTTTGGCAAGTTTTGGGGCCAATCCAGGAGCTCTAAGTGCCTCAAATCTAACTCAGAAGATTTTTAGGTGCAAATATGGGAAACTAAAACTGCAATATCTTTCAACCTAGGAACTAAAAATAAAAACCATAAATTAGGAATTTCATTATGACGAAAAGGGTATCCAAAAATGTAAAAACATCTAAAAACTGAGAAACTTGAAATTTAACTATTTTTGGGTGATGCAAGATTGCCCTTACATCACTGGATGCTCCTGCATCAGACACTCAGGGTAATTTGAGAAGTGACCCTGTCACATCTTAGATGGTTGAGGAAAACCCAACCGGTCAACCGCTGCCTTAGATAGCCAGGATGAATCTTCCACAGGCCTTCCTCTCCATTTCACCAAATATTCTTCATACTGCCTGTTTCTGGTACTCCTTCCCACACGACTATCCAAGATTGCTTCAATCTCCTCCCTTTCTGAAGTAGGTGCTGGAATGCCATACTACCCTATTGCTGGTGCTTCCTTCGTTCCACCTTCGTGATACTCTGTCAAATCTGAAATGTTGAACACAAGGGAAATGTTGATTCCATCGGGCAACTCTACCTCATATGCATTCCTGAATCATGCCTCTTCCAAATTTTCACGAGGGCCGAACTTCTTCATCTTCAATTTGTTATATGTTTGTTCTACTTGGAAACCTTTCTTTCCTCAAGTGGACCATTAATTCATCACCAATCTGAAACTCTTATACCTCCTCTTCTGATCTGCCTTAGCCTTATACTGCATATTCATCTTGTTAATATGTTCTCTTACCTTCTCATGTATATCCTTGATGTGTTCTGCAAAATCTTCAGCTTCAGCACTTATTTTATTCTCTTGGTCCATCTTCCTCAATTCTGGAGCTGTTCTAGGGCTACCTCCATACACAATCTAGAATGGTGATCTACCGGTGCTTCTGTTGACAGA
>VDFB02096787.1:0-77819 GCA_007258455.2 Sequoia sempervirens
TATGTTCCTAAAGAATTGAGCTGTCTTCATTACATTTGCTAATTTTTTTTTATTTTGGCATATCAAAAATTGATTGAATTTAGATTTAGATGTCTATTATTATTTCTAATTCCAAAACCTGGCATGCTGATAGTAATTCACTATATGATGTTTCAAACTGGTTGTTATGGGTTTAATCCGGAGTTTAAGGATGAAGGGCTTGTTGATGTGATATGTCTAGATGTTTATGGTGTCTTTCATGTAAGCCCCTATCTCCATGTGAGAGATGAAATCTACTTTAAAGGAAAAATCAGTATATGAACTTGAATGATAAAGACTTCACTTTGAATTCATACGTTGGAAGGCTTAAGATCTCCATGGTTATAGTTTCTTGAGCCAAGGGGCTCATTGATGCCATTGGAAAGTTCTGTTTTGTTGCTATGTGGAAAGGAAAGCATTTGGAGGTTGGGATAAGGACTTTCATTGTCTTGCCCCCCGCCATAGATCACAACCTTTGCCACACAAATCACAGCTTTAATAAATTAAACCAGGAGATAAAATAAATATATTAGCAAAGGGCTGACCAAGGCTTTAATAGTGATTCAATATTAGGAGCCGACCAAGGCTTTAATAGAAATTCAATATTAGGAGCCGACCAAGGTTTAAGATATCAAAAAGTGATAGATGAAATATTAATACAAGAAATCCCCTTTCATTGGTCTTGCAATGACATTTACTAAGCATGACTGATACCACATTCACGATGAGGGGAAAGAAGGATTTAGCAATGAATCACAAAGTGAGACATAAACAAGGATTTGGCTCAAAAGATGACTCAATATGGAAATTTTTTTATGGGCACAACAAAAGGTTTCTGTCATAGTGAGAATTCTAACTGGATCAAAATTTTAGGTTGACAGCAAAAGCAAGCATTATGATGCTATGATTTAAGGATAGTATTATAAAATTATATTCAAATTTAGCTTGCTGGTTGCTCTTTAAATTATATTTATGCATCTTTGTAATTTTGGGTTTATCCTTCAAACATTCCTTTTATGATTGATAATGAGAATTTTTCTCTGAGTAAATATTTTTGTAGTTTGATATTTCTGAAGATGAACATGAAATATACTCTCTATTCCATGAGGAAGAACCTACCAAGTAAGCCATATAATTTTTTATGAAAAGAATATTTGTACTGTTCTTACACATAACTACTTGATCTTTTCAAATTTGTTTAGATAGATTTTTCTGCATATTTGGAGATGGAAGTTTGATACTTAAAGTTGTGCTTGATTCTACAGTATCTGGTCTATTTGGAAGTACAGAAACTGCTCGATCACAAGTTTCAATTGGAATGGGATTACTTGCGGGATCAACCGTGATGTTCTTGACACTGTTGTGGGGCTCTTGTCTGGTTGTTGGAAAATGTGATTTCTCAGAAAATTCTGTTGCAGTCGATTCCCAAAATACAAGAAGATTCAGCCTTTTCGGTATGGTTTTGTTAAAATTTGAGGTTGAAGATGAAGTTAAGCTTAGCCATTTTGGGTATGATTTTGCCTTGTACTATTCATGAAGTCTTAAGATAATCTGTAGCTATGTCTAACTACTTCCAGTTTTACATTTTTATAATTCCAAGATTTTGCAAAAGCTTCAGCAAGAACTTTGATGGCAAGACTTTGAAGGAAGTTGGTTGTTTCATAAAATCTTGTTTATCCTTGATTGTTTCAAGCTTATTACTTCATCTTTTTTAATTTACTTTAGTGTCATTGCTTTTCAATCTTTAACATCTCATTTTATTTACCATTAATTTCATGGTACTTATCTATAACATCCATTATATATTTCTTCTATTAAAATGACCTCTTTCGGTTTTCAATTAGAGGAGTTTGTATTTGTTTACTTTGTCTCAGCAAGAACAATTAATCATGAAACCGTTCTTTAACATATTCTCGGTTGCACAAGTTCGAACTTATCTCATATATTATGTGCCATAAGCTCTATAATGACAAGGTTGAAATAGGAAACAAAACCAAGATTATATCCTAGGAACATAAAAAACAAGATGTTCAAATTTAAAATATGCAAAATAGATATCTCTATTGTCAACAAACATTTTATGTTAACCATAAGGAGTTGATCTTGTCGTCTAGTTGACTGGAACACTATATGTGATAGAGAGCCATTTCCCAATATTTGGAGTAACATACCTGTACAAATAGATTCTGGTTACACTCTAATGATAATCTTCTGAATTGATGCATGCAGTACTCCTATACTTGGAGCATGAAGAACACACCCAAAGAGAATTTGTCCATCTACATCCAATAAGTGCAATAATAAAAAATTCCCATTATGTAGTAGAATGATCAAATTTGATCTTCTAAATAGAAAAAATGTATGCAAGCTAGCCTAGGCATACCTAAGGGTATGCAACCCATCAATTGGGTATGCTTGCATTATTCAATTCAACGATTACATATTGATGGTGGCTCACGTGCTTACATCCCTACATTATTAGGGTGAAGTATACATTTATGGCTAATGGTAGTCTTGTGAATAGATTTTTTCGTAGCTACAACGTTTGGAGGGTGAAGAAAACACCAAAAGGGAATTTGTACATCTTCATTTGAGATGTCATGTCCCCTTTCTTGACAAAAGTATTTGGGAGTTCCTTGGCCTATTTTTTATTTGTTGTAAATTAAAGGGGTAAGGTAAGGGAAAAATATAACTTAAGTTGTCCTAGTAACTTTATATTATACTTTTAAAAGACAACTTGTATTTTATTATTAAAAAAGGGGTACAATATTAAAAGTGTTCTAGAAAAGGTGGCCAATATAATATTTATAAATTATTTTCTACTCACTTCCAGAGTAAAGTGGGAAATATATTTTTAAATTAAAAAGAAGGTTATAAAAGGAGAGACCTTTTTCTTGAGATTGAATGCATATTCATCTTTTTACGTAAGGACAAAAACCCTCTAGGTATTTGGTTTGGACGATGAAAACCCTTTGATTCATTTGGAGTAATTCCACCCTTGGATAACCATTGAGTTGAAAGGATTTTGGGAGATTTTAAGTTTGCTATAGTACTATAATAGTGATTCCGTACAACTATAGTGATTTTGTACCCTTGCTCTAGTGTTGTTCTATAGTTCTAGAGGTTTATTCAAAAAATTTGGGGATTTCAGCATTTATGGATTTCTAGTTTGGTAAAAATTTCCATATTTATTTGTAAAGGATTCAATATTAATCTAGATTTATTTCAATATTATATCATTTTTCTGTGAAGGGTTTCAATATTAAATCAGATTTATGAAGGGTTTTCTAGCTTTTTATCAAGCTGCCATATTGTTTCAGAAGCAAATCACAACATTTGAAGATTACTATTCCCGACTGTTTCACCAAATAACATATTGCAGCCTTTAGTTGATATTATCTTTTATGTTGTGCTATTATGTGACTATACAATTTATTGGTGTTACCATACATTTCTGCAGTAAAAATCAGTAGTGTATTCAGCTGCTGTAATACCATCAAAGTATTTGTGGGTATTTGGGGTGCTATGTTAGAGTTGCATCTTTAATTATTTGGGTGTGATCGCACTTAATATTGAGTATTTTGTATTGCTGATAACATCATTTTAGTAGTAAAAGATTGTAAGTCAAGTGTTATTGCTAAAATAGCAGTAGCTTGGGTTGAATATATTCCTTTCCGTTGATCATAAAGAGATTTTTGTGATTTTTGTTTCAACATAAAATTGGAGTGGTTCTTTGCCAGATTTGATATAGATTTTGTAATTGTTTTGGAAGGCTTGCCACCAAAACCTACATTTCATTTGTTTTCAATTCTGTAATTGCATGATAGAGTTGTGTGGTTTGCCACTAGTGAGCACAATAGTTTACTGTTATTCATAACCTTTCACCATATTCTCTCAGCCTGCCAATCCCACAATCTTGTTGATTAAAAGGTGTGAAGTTTCTTTGCATTATCATTGTGAATTTGACGGAAAAAAAAAAAATGTTTGGGACATTACAATAGTCAAAGGTGTGATCTTGCTAGCTTGTAGAGAAAGCTAACGATTTGATGCAAACTATACCACGTGTGCAACGGCAAGGAATTCAGATATTACCAAAGAGAAAGAAGAAAATCTCAATCACCAAATCATCAAAATGTAGAAATAGAGCATCAAGGTCTAGAGATAGAAGAGATTGAAATGGAGGGAACATAAGAGTCTATTAGATGCAGAAAAAAAAGATACATAATTTAATGCCCTTATCCAAGGGAAACAACAAATGACCAATCTAATGGCACAGTTGTTGCAAGCCACGCAGAATTTGAATATACCTGTTATCACGGAATCTAGCAGCGCTCGTTCCATGGATAACCCCCCTACGAAACTTGTCCGTTTCCTAGGATTCGTGAAGTTCAAGTACGCATAACGAAGTGATTTTCAAGCCACCTCGAAATGCGTTCCAAAGTCTCAAATAGTCAATTCGAGCATTCCCCCACGTTCGCCTCGCGAAGACCTTTGAAACGAGCTCCTTCGCGAAGTCTCACTGTTCGTACTTAGCGAATTGCAAAAAATGCAGTGGCTCTAAAAAAGTGCGCTCCTGCTCTGAAAGCCAAAATTTGGCTAAGTCTGAAAAGTGCAAGGGGGCTAAAATTTAGCGCCCCTGCATGAAAGTGAATTTTTTCCAAAATGTAATAGCTCTAAATTTTAGCGCCATTGCGCGCCGCCAGCTTTTTGGCCACGCGTTTCTTGATTTTCGGCGTCTTTTTGTCAATCGTGCCACTTTTCGTGCCTAAATTTATTGCTCGACTTGAGTTAGGTTTTCGATTTTCTCTTTCACTTAAAAGTGTTTTAGTTCGCCATTTTCATTGTTTATGATTTTAGTTCTTCCTCTCTTCATGCTGGGCGAGTTTTCTTGAAACTGCAAATACGTTTTTTGAGTTTTTCGACATCCCTCTCCAGCGTTTTTCGTGTTTCATCTTTGTAAGTTGTTACCCTTGCTTTCTCTTTATTCTCCAATTTCGATTGCAACTCTATGCAGACAAACACTTTGCAAACCCCGTGCGCCGTTTTCATTCACCATTACATCCGTTTTCCAAAATCATGTCTCAGATGCAGAAGCGCTAAAATTTAGCTCCCTGACATGTTGAAATAAATTCTAACTTTGAAAAGTGCAAGGGCGCTAAAATTTAGCGCCCCTGCATCAAATACTGAAATCTCCAAAAATGTAAGGGTGCTGAATTTTAGCGCCCTTACACTTTTCACAATCTTTTTCCTGACTTAGTCATTTTTTGTGCAATGGTGCTTAATTTTAGCACCTTTACACTTTTCTTCCAGACTTAGTCATTTTTTGTGTAATGGGCTAGATTTTAGCACCTTGCACTTTTCCAGTTAGTCATTTTTGTGCAATGGAATGGAGCTAAATTTTTAGCACTTTACACTTGCCTCTTCAGGACTTAGTCATTTTTGAAATGCAATGGAATTTGAATTTTAGCACCTTTGCACTTTTGAACTTTCAGATCATTTTGTGCTATGGGCTAAATTTTTAGCACCTTTACGCACCTATTCAGGACTTAGTCATTTTGTTCAATGGTGCTGAATTTTAGCACCTTTACATTTTTGGCAGTTTTCAACCTAGTTTCTTCAAAATTGCTCTGTTTCCATTCCGAACCCCATTTCTTTGCTCCCGCATCGTTTTGCGTGCCTTGTCATCCGCTCCACGCTTCCCAATGCTACTTTTTCTGCTAACGCCTGTTGATTCACCATCCTTGCAGTTTCTCTCCATATCTCGTCAAGTGATCCCGAAGGTGATGTCCTTTGATCTTGGTTCATCCAAATAAAAAGTTCATGCAGGAGACCAGGAAGAAGTATGAAGACTCCGCGCCCAAGCAAAGAAACATGAAGAAGCTTCCTGTTCTCCATTGTTAGACATTTCCGGTGCATCCCATTATGCATCTTGTAAATATTTCGACATTTTGAATGTCTTGTGTAAATTATAATTACACCCAGAGTCCAAAAGATGTAATATTTTGAAAACAAATTACACTTTGACTTTGGTCAAAGTTAGGTGAGATATCCTAAAATCGCTCACCTAACTCTCCCTGATTTTCTCAATCTCTTTCCTTCTTTTGCTCATCCCTCTTTCTATATAATGTGAGGGATTTTCATTGTAAATCATCTTTTAGCCTTTTGCAACGAAGTGCTGCCCTTTTGTAAGCAAATTTGTGAAACTTTGCGTTCATGCTTTGTGAATGAGATTCGATTAATAAAGAGAAGGATTGCAAGCCAAACTTTGCGTTGGATTCGATACTTTTGTGAGTTAATCTGATTTGGTAGTGATTAGTTCGAAGAATCTGAAAGACTCTAAGTAGTTGATGTAAACTTTGTGTTACATTTGTTATTTAGATTGCATTGTATTTTGTTTATCATTGGTTGAATGATCTATAAGACTTTGTGCTTATAATCATTCATGCTCTTACATGTTCTTGTTGAATAATCTACAAGACTTTGTGCTTGTAATCATTCGTACTCTTATACTGTGAAGATCTACAAGACTTTGTGCGCAATCATTAAATTGCTCATTGACTCACTTTGTTGAATGATCTACAAGACTTTGTGCTTGTAATGCGTTCATCTTTGTCGAAGAATTATTTAGATCTAAGAGACTTTTGTGCTTCTACTTGTGTGTGTGTGTGTAAAGTACGGCACCTACGGATCCAACAACGGTAGAAGCTACAGACGACTTTGTACTTATTGAAGGCTTTCCCTTTAATTTATTTGTTTGTTGTTAATTATACGGTATCTCTACGCTTCGCTTTGATGAGATAGAGATATTGGCATTACTGCTAGTTGTTCGTTTCAGGTTATCAAGAATTTGAAACTTCCAACAAGTGAAGCATTGTAAACATCTTCTCTGAAAAAAGAGAGAAGGATGAATGTAACACACCCCCCCCACTCCGTGAATTTCATGTACATTTTGTAATTACTTGTGTGATTTACTATTGTTTCTCTTAGCAGTAAGAAGGGCGCCTCCCCTTTCCGAGAGGAGAGATTCATATCTCACATAGCTGTGGCTGAAGTCCAAGTTGTGTAATCTATCGAAAGTTGATTACATAATTTTCGCCCAACAATACCTAAAGCCTAAGTTACCGATTCGTTTTTGGATTCGGGTATGGGTACGAGAATCCGGTACGGGATTCGGCAAAAAATTTTTTTTGGGTATGGGTACGGCAATACAAAAAACATAAAAATCAGAAATATATACATATTTGCAGCAGTAATTAAGTTCAGAATACACCACCATATTAATAGTCTAATAACATAGCAAAAATACATCACCATGGTAAAGAAACTAAGATACATTTTTCGAAAACTTTGATTTTCTGTCAAATTCATTTTGTAGTTTTGAAAAACACTACAGAAGAAATCACTTTCACGCTGTTAGAGAAATTGAGATACAATTGGTCAAGGAATTCAAAATCTAGTCAGTGCTAGAATATTAATCCATGCGAATTATGTAGGAAGTGCAACCATAACAGTTCTGCATATTGGCTTGTTGGCATTTGTACTCAGAAAACTTCACAACTGGTAATCCTAAATTTGAATGGATTACTCACTTAAGTGGAAGAGAATCACCTAGTTCAGTGCTGAGCTCTTATGTTTATTAGATGACATAAAGTAAAACTAGAAGCAATGGGGCCGTTTGCTTTCTACAGGGGATGATTGATCCAGCCAGAAGTTCAAGGTGTCTTCCCATATGACACAATCACATTACTAGGATTCATTAGAAAGTTCAGAGTTTTCTGTAAGTAATTCCTCACGATTTTAGGATAGATTTTTTGAGAGACTTTCTGAAGCGCCTTAAAAATTCAAAATGCAAACTTTATCAAAAGTAATGAAAATTTTAGAAACTGAAATATTGGGTTTTGATGAATTCCATATTGTGTTGGATCATTTTCATTTCATGCGGAACAGCTGTCACACAACTCTTTAAATTATCGGTTACTTTTTTCATTTTCTATTTTATAACTTTTCGTTTCCTGCTTATATCAAGTGTAAAAATTAGACTATTGTGGCTTCACATCTCTCATAGGAGATTGCTACCTTTTTTCTCAATTACTCATGTTAATAAATCTTTAATACATTGCAGTATCATATTTGTTTATTGGGTTCATACTTTTTCTTCAGTTCATTGTTTTCGAAACACATTAAGTTTTTGAAAGTCAGTTTGTAGTCCTCTGCGTTGCCGTTTGAATCTATATCAACTTCGCGGATTCCGTTTTTAATAATAAAAAATGATTAAAAAAACACGTTTTTATGCGGACTGGGCGTTTTGACGTGAAAAAACTTCGCGGATTCTGCTCAAATTCGTCGCGTAGTATCCTGGACGAATCCTCAGTGAAGCCACGAATCTGAAACGTATCCACAGTGCCATTTTCGAATCCTGGCCGAATTTTGGGCGTACCGAAGCCGAATCGCGAATCCGAATCGTATCGTATCGTATCCGGAGGCTTATACTGACGAATCGGTAACTTAGCCTAAAGCAGCTGAAAATCATATAGGTGAAGGGAGTTCATTAGCAAAAATCAACAAAAAAAAAACTATAATTGGCTCCATAGCTAGACTTTTTCAACCCAATTTTCTATGAAGGGAAGAAGGATCACCTGGGTTTGAAGAGAAAAATCTGGTTGTAGATGACATTACAATTTCCCATAATGATTATAGAGCTCTTGCACCAACAGAAGTGTCCCTCACAAATCTCCACAATTTGAAGATGAGAAGTGGGCCATGGAATGAACAAAAACTTATGACAAATCAGCATGATAGAGATTTATAATTTTATAGCATACATTGGGAAAGCTAACTCTTCCCACTTTTGATGGATCAAATAAGTGTATATCTCATGGGTGGATAAAAAAAATAGACACATATTTGTCACTTAAGCCCATGTATGAAGAATCAGCTAATAAGTTCGCCACCCTTCATCTAGAGAGCATAGACACGAATGGTGGTACTATGGGTTGGTCACATTGGGTCATAGCCTTATACCTATGATGAGTTTAGCAAAAGGTTGATTGACTGATTTTACAGAAAGGACCTTGAGATTCATTTAGGCAATTGGTCTAGCTCAAACAATACAACACTATGGAAAACTATGTGGTAGAATTCTAGAGATTGGCTATGATGGGTCTCGATGTCTTCAAGAGGAGGCTCATCATGCTTTTTGTGGAAGGTCTATCCAAATCTCTCAAGGGTTTGGTAAATTCCTTTGAACCACCCTCTTTGTAGGAGGCCATCAAAAGGCCCTAGAAATTAGAGACTTTAGTGCCTAAAGTAAATTCCAACGAAATGCTCCTCCTTTAGAAAGGATTTACTTAGACAAAGAATATGCCATTTATAAAAGAGGAAGAGACAAAGAATGAATTGAGGTAGACGAAGCTATTGTTTCACTTGTAAGGATCCATGGGTGCTCAGACATACATGTCTTCGTTGAGGCCAAGTATGCTTTATTGAAGTGGTTGTAGAAGAGGATTTTGGAACTGTAGAGCCTTAGCTAGAGAGAAAGGAAGAAGAACCAAAATCTGAGAGATGGGAAGAAAAAGAATCTTAAGGAGGCACCTTTTCTACACTATCTGACACTCCTGAGTATAATCCCTTCAGAGTTCAAGGAGTTTTGCATGGGCAGAGGATCATTGTGTTAGCCAATCACATTATGTATTCCAACATCTGGATAACAACATTATGTTTTCCAACATTCAGAATAACATAGGAAACCCCCTTATAACTACTAAATCTAGGAGAAGAAGCCAACCATTGACTAGGTAACTACCTCCACAAGACCCTCTAACCAAGCTCCTTAGCCTACGAGAGTCAAGAATAGGCTAAACCTTCTACAAACTGAAGCTCACAACAATGGGGACATTACATGTTGATCATATAACAACTATTGGAGAAGGCTTCAAATTATAAACACCCTTTGTTGTTGCCAATCCTAATGGTTATTTGAATTTGACTATATTGATTGCCAACAAGGATTTTTATTTTCTTTATGTTCCCTAGAGCTTCATTAAATGTGAGACTTTTTGTGAGTAAGAAAATTATTTAGGTAGGGATCTTTATTACCATACTCTATTGTTTCTGGTCCCAATGTTTATGCGAGTTTGACCACATTGATCTCTAACAAGGATTTTATTCTCTTTGTTCCCTAGGGATTTGTTAAATGTGAGTCACTCTAAGTAAGAAAATCATTTAGGGTGGTATCTTCTTGATCATCTATGACTTGTACAATATACAACTTACATCCCTTTTTGAAGCACATGTTAAATTGTATGTTGCATAGTAGCATTTAATTTAACGGAATTGAAATGACAAACTGAAAGTGTAAATGGAATTCAATTACATCGGTTTAAAATGGAAAAAAATGACAAATTATAAAACACTAAAATACTCATAAAAACATAGAAAACAATTGCAATTATTATTTCACACCAAATATAGTTTGTGGAAAGAGAAACAAAGTTTAAACTTCAAACATAAGACATAAATAAATATTTCTATGTTGCCAATCACTCTCAAATTCTCAATAAATATTAAAATTTTAGTCAAGTATAGTGTACTCATTACAGCTTAAGTCTTAAAGTGCAAAACAAAATTTGAAAACACATTTACTCTCTAAGGCTTCTATAGTACAAAATGTGAAGGGAAAGCTAATGCTCTTGGATCTCTATTCTCCACCCTATGACTGTGGTCGTGATCATCAAAAGCCTCATTCAAGATAGCCACACCGTATTCATCAAATGAGGGCTCCTTCTTGGCTGCAATCCATTCTGATTCACAATCAATCTCATCAAGGTCAACTTTTTGAAAACCAGCAATGCCCACAGCATGCCCTAATTTGTTGGTCACTGATCCCTCTATTCACCTATTTTCCTTTGGCTTGTAAGTCTGAAAAATTATGTTCTTGGAGTGTGAAATTGAAAAATGATGCAAAAATGAAAAGACTGGGTACTTATAGAAGGGCAGAGTTTTTTTGAATAATATGCTAAAAAACCCCCGATTTGTTAAAATGTGGTTATTAAATAATTGATGTTTTTTGGGGTGCTACTAAAAAAAAATGCATTTTGACTGAAAATTAAGTAAACCAAAAAACTAAGCATGCTGGTTGTGCCAGCATGGCCTGACTGATTGCCTGTGCTTGCCTGCGACCATGGTTTTTTGCCAGTTTTGCTTCTATGACCTTTTATGATTGCAAATACATGTAGAACATTCTGAATTTTGTTCTTCATCTATTACCTCTTGTGCCAAGAAATGTTTTAGTAACAAACCACAATGATTAGCATGGAGGATAAGCCATATTAAACCTATTCATAAACAGGAATCCCTTTACATTATTTTCTTTTTGTTCCTTTAAGAAACCTCAGCTCACTTATTTGGGACTCTAACTAATCATCAGTAACTAATGCTAAAAAAAAATAAGTTATTAAGTGTTATCCTGCAATATTGGCTCCAAGGAAAAATTTGGCTCAAAGGTAAATAATACAAGACTAATTCAAGTTTCTTACAGTTACAGCAATATGTACAGGATTAGCAACAGAAAATATGAAGACAACAAATGATCATTAGATTAACATGTAATAAGCTTTACATGCTGATGGAAGAAAGAGGTCTGAGTGCTATACATCCTGTTGGGTGAAAATTATGTAATCAGCTTTCAATAGATTACACAACTTGAACTTCAGCCACAGCTATGTGAGATGTGAATCTCTCCTCTCAGAAAGGGGAGGCGCCCTTCTTACTGCCAACAGAAGCGATAGTAAATCAAACAGATAATTACAAAATGTACACGCAATTCACGGAGTGGGGGGGGTGTGTTACATTCATCCTTCTCTCTTTTTTCAGAGAAGATGTTTACAATGCTTCACCGTTGGAAGTTTAGAATTCTTAATAACCTAAAACTAACAACTAGCAGTAATACCAATATCTCTATCTCGTCAAAGCGAAGCGTAGAGATACCAGAAGTGATTAATAACAAACAAATAAAGTAAAAAGGGAAAGCTCACGAAGGCACAAAGTCGTTCCGTAGCTTTATCAGTGTTGGATCTGCGTAGACGTACCGTTTGCCACGTTAGAAGCACAAAGTCTTCTTAGACGCAACAATTCTTGGAACAGCATGAACGATTACAAGCACAAAGTCTTGTAGATCATCCAACAAAAGTGTCAAATAGCACGAACGATTACAAGCACAAAGTCTTGTAGATCCTTCGACAAGAGTATCCAAGAGTATGAATAATTACAAGCACAAAGTCTTGTAAATCACTCAACCAGAACATGCAAGAGCATGAATGATTACAAGCACAAAGTCTTGTAGATCATTCAACCGATGATAAACAAAAATACAAATGCAATCTAAATAATAAATGTAACACAAAGTTTACATAAACTACTTAGAGTCCTTCAGATTCTTCAAGCTAATTACTACCAAATAAGATCAACTCACAAAAGTATCGAATCCAACGCAAAGTTTGGCTTGCAATCCTTTTCTTTATTAATCAAATCTCATTCACAAAGCATGAACGCAAAGTTTCACAAATTTGCTTCAAAAAGGGCAGCACTTCGTTGCAAAATACCAAAGGATCCTTTACAATGAAAATCCCTCGCATTATATAGAAAGAGGGATGAGCAAAATTAGGAAAGGGATTGAGAAAATCAGGGAAAGTTAGGTGAGCGATTTAAGGAGATCTCACTTAACTTTGACCAAAGTCAAAGTGTAATTTGTTTTGAAAATATTACATCTTGGACTTGGTGTAATTACAATTTACAAAATGACATTCGAAAATGTCGAGAAATATTTACAAGATGCATAATGGGATGCACCGGAAATGTCTAACATTGGAGAATAGGGGGCTGCTTCACGTTTCTTTGCATTGGGCGCGGAAGTCTTCAAATTTCCTCCTAGTCTCCTGCACAAACTTCTCATCTGGACCAACGGTGTAATCCACAATGGTGTGAATTCTCGTGATCGATCTCATGGTAGATGAGTGAACCTTCTTGCACATTCAAGATGCGCTCTTCAGGTTGTCCAATGTGAGCCTTGTATCACAAATGATGTTCAGAGCTTCTGAGAAGTCTGAATCGTCAATCACCATGATGGCTTCCTTGAAGATGGGATATTTCGTGGCGGCAGGAAGATACGATTTTCCTCAAGAAGTTGACCAGGCAACTCTCTGATATTTTTGTCAAGAATGGTGCGATGCCCGTCGACATCTTCCTGTACTTGGTGAAGATCTTCTATGAGAGATTGAACCACTTGAATCCTGTGTTTTAGTGATTCTTTTACCTCTACAAACTTTTCTTTGTCGGGAATTACCCCAACCTCCACCAATTTGCTGAGCTTTACCTGTTTCATTTCCGACCATGACAATAGGCATTTTTCCATGTCTCTGCGCTCCTGGGAAAGTACGCTCTTTTCTTTATCAAGCTCTGTGGTGAGCTTGGCCAACATGGTAGTTTTCTCGTCTGCAGCCAAAATTATCTGAGATCCGTGCTCGATGATCTTTTCAACAAAATCATATAACACCCTGCCCTTGGAGGCGAATTTCTCAGCTTTCTTGACAGCTGGGTCTTCAATATTTACCACGGTCAGCGGTTGTGCATTACTTGGAGAACCAGCAAGTCTCTTTACAACAGTGGCATAATGCTATGCCCTTTGTTTGTACATGTTACGAGCTTGCTCTACTTTATCCAAATTTTCCCTCGCCAAGATAAAGTGACTTCATGACGGCTTTTGCACTTTCATGGTAACCTTGCTAAGCCGAACCTTGTTATCAGGAACCCCTCCATATTGACATCAATTCCTTCTTTGATTCGTGGTATGCCACTTCAGCATACCAGGGCCGTGACTTATCAACTGCTCAGCCTTGAGTATACCTTGCCTTTTCTTCCCTTTGGCTTTGAAGAACTATCTCTTTGAGGTTGAGCTCCTCTCGAGAAATCATTTTCTTTTTGCACTTCAACACTTGAGATATTAGCCAAGGAGGAAGAAAAGAAGTGTGAACTTCTGGATCTACTGTCAATTCGGTCGCCATTGCCACTTCTGAAGTTATTGTCACATCTGAACTTACCATTGGTATCGTGACAATTGGAGAAGTATTTGTCATCATTGCTCCTGTAGTTGACACATTGAGCTGATCACGCATTGACTCATTCATGAAACAATTGAATTCGTTTTCAGAAGTGATATCATACATTGGCGAAGACAAGCTAGGAATGGACGATGGAGGACTTGACAGTATATCAATCGTATGGATGCTTGTCACCCGAGTATCGTCGGGCTGATGCTGCAGTGGATAGGATATCTGCCAGGAATGCATGTGGTAGGAATAGGGGCGACGAGGGGAACAGAGGTGGAGGAGTTCTTGAATCGAGGGGTATGAGGAACGCTTTCTTGAAGTCACAGCGATGATGTTCTCGATTCTCTCAACTACACTCTCGCGGAGGGAGTATAGTTATTTTTGATCATGCCCGGTTCCCCGCTGATCACCCTCTTGGTTCCTCCGACTGCTCACCTTCAAAGTCACCTTCGATTCCTTCCTTCTTCTCGCATCTTCATCGCACTCTGTCTCGCCGTAAATTCTTCTAAGATCGAGTTTGCTTCTGCTGAATCTTCATCTTCAGCGGATTGGTCGCTTGAAGTTTCTTCTTCATCGGAATCTATCTCCTCTGGGATAGGCTTTTTACCCTTAGAGCGAGATGGATGAGATTCTGTGATTTCTGTCTCTTGGACAGCCTGGGTATCTTTCTTACCAACAGTGAACTTGATCCTAGGACCTCTTCGCGAAGAAGTGGGAACGGCCGCTAATTTGTTTTTGTCGCGGAGTTCTTGCTGTTGGCGAGCTTCTGCTTCAGATTCCTCTCCTTTTGAGTCTGTTCTGAAACTTTTCATTGCATGACCATGTTTATGTAACCATTCTTCTGTATTGGCTAGGATTGGTCTCAGCCTTTCTCTCATGCTGGTAACCTCTTTCCTAGACCATTGTATTGCAGGCAACGGCCTTTTAGCAATGCCTTGCTCATCATAGACAGCGTTCATGATATCACCTGGATCCTCAAAATCCTTTGGTAGATCAGCAATACCAAGATCTCTGATTTGTTGAACTGTCAATCTGCAATAGTCCATTTTGCGAATGGCTTCTTCATCTCTGCAATCTGCCCAGATGTCTTCAAAACGGTACCTGTGTTGGTGACCCTTTTGCAACTTCTTTCTGACATCTCGGTAGTCAAAATCAAACCTATACTTGTAGGTTTTGATGGTCATGATCTGCATCTCAGCATAGACAGACTTAGCCTTTTGTGCAGTTTGGATAGTATATCTGCCGATGGTCAGTGGGAACTTGAATCCACGCTTGTGGTTGCTCCTTCGTTCTTTTTGCACTGACATCAGTTGTCTGCCTGTTTCCATGAGAATCCACTTATCCGCTGATAACGTGGTAGCATGTAGGACAACCAAAGGTAAATGTTCTCACCTCAAATAAGTAAACGCTTGGGAATTGGAGAAAAATACATCCAACTTCTTACTTTACCACCTTATAAGCCCCCACGCCTTCTTCTTTCCAAGGTCGGATCAAAGTTGGAAGAGTAAGGGCTAAAAGAAGGCACGTGGACCACCGAAATGATGAAAGCTCTCCCCTTAGCTCCAATTGATAGAAATATCTGTGACAGAGGCACCATCATTCATCTTTGTAGATAGACCCGAATTGTCTCATCACAAGGCATTACCCGTAAGAAGTCATGTAGAACTTCAATGTAGAAGGAGCATTGATCAACCGCCGCGTATCTTAATACCCATTTGTCGCCCTACCAATATGCACCTTCGCTTTATGATCCTGACATGTATTCATACATCCACCGTGAAAGTGGATGATTCCGCAAGCCCTTCACCCCTTAGAAACGCGGATCATGTCCTTTGACGCCATCTTCGAAGTCACTTCTCGTATTCCTTTCGCTAGAAACAGTATTTATAGGCTTTTGAGCCATTGAGTGTTTATCAACTGTTTAGCTTTATTGGGATCAGCATCAAAGATCTCCTGTGCTTTTGATATGGAGATGTCAATGTATTTCTCCATATGAGGGACCTTGAAGACAATATCAAAGAAGTCGGGGTCGAGTCTCAGAATCTTGTGCCCGGAAGAGTCGATCACGCTTCTGCTTTCTCTGATGTAATGAGACGCAACTTGAAGAACAAACTCGGTATTGTGTGCAGCTGTAGGAAACATCGCCACCAAATGGAGGTTGCTGTGTACGATCGCTCTCATTGAATCAGGAAGAGGCTTCGTCTCGGTTAGCTTTGCAAAGTCAACCAAGTCTTGATGACCAACCTCTGTATCTTTTATCTCTTCGACTTTGGAAAGCACCATAGTTGGTAGATAGACGCCTTGATATTTGTACTTCATCTTGCCTTTTGCTTTTGAAGAAGGAGGAGGCTTGGTAGCAGTCATCAAAAGAAACTAGACCTCTGATCACTCTTGACTTGACGATCTTTGAAAGTAGACTGCAATCCGTTTAGTTAGAACAAACATCAATTGTTAGGAAACATGGGAAAGCGCAAAATGAGCACGAGGATGGAAAATCATGAAGCGGATGACGAGGCACGCAAAACGATGCACAAATGTAGAAAAATGAGGTTCAGGAGTGCACTGGTCAAAAATGAAGTTCATTTGGGAAGAATTGAGGAAAGCCTGAAAAAAGTGTAAGGGCGCTAAAATTCAGCGCCCTTACATCTCTGGAAAATTGCTTTTGGTGCAAGGGCGCTGAATTTTAGCGCCCTTACACTTTGCAGTGTTAGGCATTTTTTGACATCTTCAAAATGTCACAGCGCTAAAATTCAGTGCTTTTGCAAATTTTCTCAATTTCGAAATGCAGATGTAGGGAAGAATGGCGAGGGCGCTCGTGCTTGGCAACATGTAACTTGTTTGGATCACGAAAGCTTTTGAAGACCATGTCTCAATATCAATGCATACGCATTCAAGGATTTTATCAAGAACTCTTTCTTTCTTGAGATTTTAAAGTTCGTTCCAAAACGCATGAAGAGAGCAACATGAATAACGTGCTTTAACAAGCACAACAAACGTTGGAAAGATACAAGTTTTGATAGAACATTACGCATAAAGGAAATGGCGAATGGAAAGCGCAGGGAAAAAGTATGGAAAGAAACGCGTAGGGTTACAAAGGCTCGCCATTCTTCTTGCGATGAAGGCAAACAATGAATGAAAAACGCAAAGGTAAAACGCGGAGGAAGAGTCAAGAATAGAATGCGTAGGGAAAGGAAACGAAAATGGAGGAGAGAAGGAATGTGCGTTTGAAAAGAAAAACGCGAATGGGAAGGATGAAACACGTAGAGGTGAAAAACGCAAATGAAAAACACTACGCGTAAGCAACAAAAACGTGTATGTTAACATTGAACACATACAAATGAAAAGAATAAAGACAAAGCCAAAAGAAAAACTTACCAGAGCAAAACGCGAAGAATGTTGAAGAAATGGCGAAATCTCCAAAACGCGAATTTGCAGTTTGAAAGGAACTCGCACAGCAAGAGGAGAGAAGAGAAAAATAAAATATGAACAACTAAAATGGCGAATTCATTCACTTAAGTGAAAATTAAAATTAAAAACCTAACTTAAGTTGAGCAATAAATTTAGGCACGAAAAGTGGCACGACATCAAAAATCACAAAAACATCAGTATGAACAGTGAAGCTTCGCGAAAGATCTCGTTTCGAAGGTCTTCGCGAGGCGAACAAGGGGGAATGCTCGAATTGACTATTCGAGACTTGGGAACACATTTCGAGGTGGCTTGAAAATCACTCCGTTATGCGTATTTGAACTTCACGAATCGTAGGAAATGGACAAGTTTCGTAGGGGGGTTATCCGTGGAACGAGCGCTACTAGATTCCGTGATAACATATCCTACAAAATCTGATCAAACCTTACACCTTGCTTCATCTTTTTGGCCTGAGCAAGTCATCTGTGCATGGAAGTTCAGTTCATGTAGAGCATGCTCTAAGCAGGATTTTCAACAAAAAATATAGATAAAACACACTGAAGCATCTGTTTAGATTGCTAATGTTGCTTTTCTGTATGTTGATGCTATCAGTATTCACAATAGATAAAAACCAATTCTTCATTGAATTCCCTTTTTAATGTATGAGTTAGTGCCGCCAAGAAAAGAGCAGATAATGTAAGAGGGATAATAATCACACTAAATAAGCCTCTTAAATGATGCTGATATTATTTATACATATTACAGATGCCAGAATTAGGATTTACAGTCCTGTAAGAAGAAGGTTTAAAGATATATGGTAGAACGTGTTATTGATCCTGCTCAGCAAATTAATGCTCCAAATTGCAGATTGATCCTCAAAATGGCAATTTTTCCTCATATAAGTGCATGTTGTAAATACATTTGTGATGGCATGTTGGATAACATTGGCATTATGTTTCCTGATTGTGATGACCCTGGGGTCTTGATCAACTTCAAATTGCGAGGTTAGGGTTTATTATGCCCAAAATAACTCCTATTTGTGGTTAATCAGCATACAACAAGTAGCGACAATGAAAAGATTGAAATATCAATACCAAATCTCACTTAAATACTGTAACAGCAATCAGCAAACAACACAAACTGCAAATTTCTGATATCAAATTCAGGTTTGGACTTTAGATTTACAGCCCAGCTAAGTGTACATTAGGAATAGTCTGATTGACAATTTCCTTGAAGGGGTTAGGGGTACACAGACCCCAAGGCGCTGTCACAACATTATCTTCATGAATGACCTGTCAGAAGGTGATAGCAGCTAGCAGGAGTTGGCACCTAGGCCTAGATATCTCTTCTGTAGACACCTCTAGGGAGGTGGATCTGAGCTTTAATGGCTGTTAATTCGCTGTGTCTTCTGTGTGTGTGTGTTAAATATGCAAAGTTATTATCAACACAAACCTTAATGAAACAATTTATATTGAAAGACTCAAAGCAAAGTAAAACTATTCTAAGTTGCAATAAAGATAAATCTTCCAAGAACGTCTCATTGTCCTCTATTCCTACACGATTCTTTTAAACCTTTTTGGCCCTCAGATTTCTATGTGCACAAAGGCTATTAAAATGACACTTAAGAAATGAGATTGATATTCAACATGCAAGCCAACTATATGCATACATGAAACTATGTGCAAACAATGATGATGAATGCCATGATGGATGAAGGATGATGTTGATGATAAATAAACAAGTGGAGGTGGATGCTATGGTATCGAACTATATGATTCTATGCATGATTCTACATATGCTCAAATGCAAACTTAAAATGAAGTAATCTAAAATGCAACTATGATGCAAGATGGATGATAAAATGTAACTATGATGCAATACATTAATCTAAGATGTAAACATGATGCAAAACATGATATAAAAACTATCTATAAGACTCCAAGAATGCTCCAAGCTCCAATGATAAACTTGCACGATAGCTTTACTTGTGGAAAATGGCCCTTTCCCAATCCTTTGCTAAGCTCAATGATGAAATTGATATGAAGATATCATGAAGATGGGAAAAATTAGCTCTCAATGTGAAGAGAGTAGCTTTGCTTTGAGCTCTCTTCCAACTTAGCGCAATAATCGTTTCTCTTACACCCAGGATCGCATTACTGCACAAGGGGAGAGGATACTTCGGTTATTGCATGAGTTGTGGATGAAATGCTAAGATTGTGGAGTGGACAAAATTAGCTCTCCATTGAAGAGAGTAATTTTGCATGAGTTGTGGATGATCTTGTTGAAGAATAAGCCCTCTATTTATAGATTTTCAAGTTAGAAGAGAGCTCAAAATAGATCAATGTGGGATAATGATTTAGCCAATCAAATGGAGCCACTTGTCAACTTGTCATAGGTTGTGAAATAAATGTTTAAAAAAATGTTGAGTGGGGGACATGAAATAAAGAAGTTGTTGCAAATAAATGTTATAAATGTTGAGTGGGAGGACATGAAATAAAGAAGTTGTTGCAAATAAATGTTATAAATGTTGAGTGGGAGGACATGAAATAAAGTTACAAATAAATGTTATAAATGTTGAGTGGGAGGACATGAAATTAAGTTGTTGCAAATAAATGTTATAAATGTTGAGTGGGAGGACATGAAGTAGGGACAAGTCAACTTGTTCTCATATTCCATTTTTTTATGCCAAGTTGAAAGAAAATGATGAATTTATAAATGAGTTAAAATGATTTATTGGTGCAAGTGGGAAAAGCTAGAGGATGTGATGGGTGGTTAGATTACGCTAATTAGGATTAGATTAGCTTAGATGATGTTTAGGGGTTTTGACCCATTTTACTTGAATATTTGTTTTATTTAAATCAAAAGGGATGGAAAATGCATTTGGGATTTAATTAAATAAATGTTGATTTATTTAATTAAAGGGATGATGCAAGATAAAAGTGGATTAATTTGCATGAGATGAGATTAGAAGATGGTTTATGAAAGATGAAATGTTATGGTTTGATTAAAATTGATTTATTTAATCAAATGAGGAAATGATAGACTTAATCAAATAAAGTTAATTTATTTAATTTAAATGGATGATGAAGTGGATTTATTTGATGAGTGGATTAATGTGAATTTGGTTTTCTTGATGAATGGACCTAATTGAATGCATAATGCTAATTTTGCATGTCTACACTCTGAAGTTCGACCCCAAATCTTAGTATGCTGGAGCTGCAAAATGCTTGTGAGGCCACAAGGAGCCAGGGATGCCTCCAGATAGGTTCGCCCTGGGAAGTAATGTCAGGTCTTTATTCCAATTTGGTGACAAACTAGAGATCTGACTCCTCAACTAGGGTTGTGTTGATGTGTTTTTCATGACCGCACCAACGTAGAATAAAGTCGCCAACGGCTTCCCCATTCTCTCTTGATCAAAGTATTTCGTGCGCTAAGATTGCGAGATAGATCGCACATTCAACTCCAAGGTTCCTTCAATGTGAATAGTCTCAGTTGGCTCAATGTGATTTGCTGGTATTTCAAGGGGACTTACGAAATTGTTCAACGACAGAGGAAGGGGTTTTCACAATTCGACAAATTTATCAGTGAAGCGCGGGTTTTCCATTCTAACCAGAAAGCATTGAATTTAAAGCGGTGCAGGGTTAAGAAGGCTCTAATCTACTCTAAGGCGTAGGATATGGAGCTCAACTTCAGCAAACTTCAACCAAACTTTGCTTTGCCTCGCCTCGGACAGCTTCCACGGAGTCGGTGCAATCTTCAGGGGATATGACTAAAGATGTTCAAACCACCACTTGACATGAAGATACCATCACAACGACGCATACCATCATTCAAACTGTGATTGAAGTTAGGTCCACAACGTTTCCAGTTGATCACACAAGGCGAACACACCATCAGTGAGCCCGCTAGTGGTATGGATAAGCGAAGCTTGCTTAGATCAAACACCACATTCCACAACTAACACCTACTTGCATAAAAATGAAATTACGCTACTCTACGCTACTTGAAGTAGAAGGGATGAAGAAACCTCGCTACCTATCCATAACAAAGACGAATTTCACCATCAATGAAAAGATCTTTTATTATGAAAGTTTTACACAACAATTTCTTGCAAAAGTTTTCAAAGGAAAACTTTCCTTCTTCTTCAACTACACTATTAATCTATACTAAGCTACTTCTAAGTTATCCCTCTACTCTATGTCTACTGTCTAATTTAATGTCTCATGAAGGTACAAATGAGGGGGGATGCCGCTTTATATAGCTGGCCAAGTCCAACGGACGGCTCAGATTACAATCAGCTGGATGGCCCAGATTGTGCCACCTCAGCCCTAACAAGATTCACCCTAAAAACTGCCACCAAGAGGAGTGGGGTAATAAATGAGCCATTAATGTCCATCCTTCTAGAGGATTTCAGCTTTGAAACGTGTTCCCATTGTTCTTTCTTCCACTGCAGACTTGATCAAACAGATTCAACTACAGGCATGTTCTCGATCTAACTTCAAGGCGGCAACTTCATTCTTCTACTTGATGATGATTTTCAACACTTGGGTCTTCATTATTTCAATTCTTGAATTTGAAGGATTTCAGTCTTGGCCTCGATCATTTCTTCACCTAAGTTGGGCGCATTCAGATCCATGTGGAGGAGTTTTAACCCTTAGCCATTTTTTTCCAAGTATCTGCTTCATTACTTCAAGTCATCACCGCTTGGTCTCGATGTTCAGCCTGCAAAACAAACAAAAAGGACATCAAAACATTGCACAATATAAATCCACTCTACTTACCAAATCTTGGCGTTTTGACTTCCAAGTTCTAAGTAATCTCTGGATTTGATGAGCTTTATCAATTTTCTTCTAACAAACTTCATCTTCAAAGTCTTCATGCCTTAGCCAAATTTCGACTTCCTCAAGGGTGCATTTTAAAAAAAATCTTTTAAAAGTGTTAGCTTCAATTGCATCTTCTTCACTTTTTCGGCTGAGGCGTTCACTCTGACATTTCATCGAACTCTGGCGAGAAAATTGTTTTCACGAAGAATTCGATCAATAATCATCTAGGCGATCATTTTCAAATTCATCAGCCAAAGCACTTTTCAACAACACACTTATTCCTTGCCTTAGAAATTTTTTCAAATTTTCCTTAGGAAATTTTTTCAATTTGGTGCCCATTAAAAATCTTCATCTCGAAAGCCTTGGAAAAGTGTGGAAGATTTTGAAATCAATTCCTCATCAAAGACGTCCAGTACCTAGAAGAGAATTTCCTTCAGAAAGCACCAAATACATGTGTCTCCAAACGAAGGGGTACATTTAATTTTTTGAATTTCAACCTTAGAAAAATGTTTTCCAACAAATTTATTCTTTATTCTTCATCTCCCGGCATATTTTCTTGCTCTGACTTGAAATTCTTCTTCAACTTAGCGAAGCTGGCATCCTCAGACTCATCAACTGCCAATTTTTCCCATGCCTTAAACAAATTTCATCATCCTCTCAAGTTTGGGCGTATTTTCTCTAGAGGTGAAATTTTAATACTTAGAAAATTTTCGAACTCGTTTTCCTCAAGCTAGGCGCATTTGAGTTTTCCTCCTGCCATTAGCAAACACTTAGAATAATTTTCTCACCTCTTCTTTGGCTTGGGCGCATTTTCAGGGTCATACTTCCATTTTAGACACTAAGAAAATTTTCCAAGGCTCCTCCAAGTCAAGGGCGCATATAGGGGGTTAAGGTTCTAATTTGAGCACTTAGAAAAAAAAATTTCATCACCCCTCTTCACTCTGGGCACATTTGGAGGTCTGAACTTCCACCTTTGTTGCCTTAGATAAATTTCCAGCTTCATCTTTTGACTAAGGCGCATTCAGGGGTCTGGAATTTCATTTTCATACACTTAGAAATTTTCAAGTTACTTCAATCTTTCAAGGGCGCATTTGAATAGGTGAGCTTCAAATTTCAATCACTTAGAAAAATTTCCAACTCAATCTCCAAGTGAAGGCGCTTTTAGGGGTGTATACTTTGAGTTTCAATGCCTTAGTAAAAATTTCCTCATCCAACATCCTCTTGGGCGCATATAGGGGTTTGAGCTTTCACCTTCCAACACTTAGATGAATTTCATCTATCCCCCTCCTGACTAAGGCGCAGTCAAGGGTAGCAGCTTCAAGTTTTGAACACTTAGAAGTTTCAAACTCCTTCTCCAAATCAAGGTGCATTTGACCCTCAAGCTTCAAATTTAAATGACTTAGAAACTTTTCAAGTCCCTTCCAACCTCCCAATGCGCATATTGTCCCTTGAGCTTCTAGTTTCTTCATACTTAGGATATTTCTCATGCTTTCTCCCCTCAAGGGCGCATTTAGGAGTAGACACTTCCAATTTGCAACACTTAACCATTTTTCTATCACTCCAAGCAGCTAAGGCGCAAATGAGAGTAGGAGCTTTCATTTTGAGGACTTAGTGAAATTTTCATCAATTCTGTTGACCTTGGGCACATTTCTACCCTTGAGGTTCCATTTTACATTACTTAGAATTTTTTTTTAAACCTCCTCCTCTTCTCAAGGTGCATATGAGGGGTTGTGCTTCAAATTTGAAGGACTTCGAAATTTTCAAGACCTCCACTTCAACCTCAAGGGCACATTTCTATGTTGGAGCTTCCATTTTCAATGCCTTCGAAAATTTCTGCATGACTCTTCAGGCTTGAGTGCATCTGAGGTCCTGTACTTCTAATTTAGCAATCTTAAACAAATTTCATGCCATATCTTCTCAAGCTTGGGCACATTTAGCCCTGTGAGCTTCCAATTTTCTAGACTTAGACAAATCTTAACCTCTCCTAGGTTGCTAAGGCGGATTTGAGGGGGGCTACTTTCAACTTATCAGACAGATGGATTTTCTAGCTCATTTCTAGACTCGAGGTGATTCTTCTGATTGTTCATGATGTCTTTAGCTTACCCTAACCCTGCTATTTTTAGAAAGTTTTGCAATTCTTGCATTTCAAGCTGACTTCGGGCTCCGGAAGGCTTGATTTTCGTTTTGCCTTGATCCTCGTGACATGACTAAGCTGTTGACGCCTGATGCCTGCATGCCCTTGCTATTTTTAGTAACCTGCTAAAAATAGTAACTGTTCAGAATGTGCTCAAACTTCGTGTGCTAATTGCTTGAAGAATGTCGATCGTGGCTGGATACTGCTTCTGCTTGACTGCCATGTTCCGTCCTTGAATTTAGGAAACCTTAATTCCTCTGCACCGACCTGCTAAAAATAGTAAGTGCTTGATTACTGAATCATTGTAGCTCTGTTTGATTTGAAATTTTAACCACAGGATCCTCGTGACCTTGTCAGTCTGTTCACATTGCCATCTCGAGCTGACCTGCTAAAAATACTATGCTTCTGAAGGTGGCTTACTATTTAAAGCAATTGCCTGTTTCTGAGACCTCCACAACTCCGTTTGACTTGAAATTTGAATGGCATGGTCCTCATCGGGTGATTTTCCCGTTCACACTGGTGCCTGACGCTGATTTACTATTTTTAGCCAGTTTCTGGAATGCCTTACTATAAATAGTAAGTGCTTTGATTGCTTTCAAATTTTACCGGTGGATAGCTTGAAAGATGCTAAATGCAGTGGGATACACCGGTTTTCAGAAATTCTGACTTTTTAGCCCTCATTTAGGGTCCCGAAGCTTGAAACCCTAATTTGACGTGCATGCATATCAAATGACCTCCGTTTGACCTCGTTTCCGTTGCATGCCGATCAGTTTGTGATTCTGAAGTGCTGGGAGGGAGCTGCCAGAGTGGATTTGCTAAAAATAGTAAATGGTTGAAAAGGTGATCAACCAGCTGTCAGATGATTTTGCATGTCACACTGCTCGAGAGATCTTGAAAAACCCATAAAGAATCATCTGACATGCAAAGAAAACCTTGACATGCAAACCCTAAAAATAGCCTCTGAAGGCTGAACTCTGAAAGTCGTTATCTCATTTTGCATGTTACACCATCACAAAGCTCTCGGAAAACCCAGAAAGATTATGCCGACATGCATTGAGAAAATCTGCATGCAAACCCTAATATCTGCCTCTGAGGCTGCGCACTGAAAGCTGTTGTCCTGTTTTGCATGTCATATCACTGCGAAGGTCTCGAAAAACCCACAAAGAATCTCCAGACATGCATCTGAAAATTTAACATGCAAACCCTTAAAATGGGCCTCGAAGGCAGAACTGCTAAAAATAACAAGTTGTCTGTTTCTGCTCAAAACTTGCAGACGAGCAGCTTGACATGTTCCAGATACAGTGTGACGATCGAAACTTCGAAAGTGCTGAGAGAACACCTCGAATTGCACACTTACTAAAAATAGTAAGTCGTCGGAATCTGATGAAACTTAGTTGGGAGCTTGCTCGAAGCCATCTGACAACAAAGTTAATCTCAAATTTCAATTTATTCACTTCATTTGACTTCAATTTGGCGTGAAGGAATCAAACCCTAATTCTTAGACTTAGCCAAAATTTCAATCCAGATGGGCACATCCCTAGAAAGACAGACAGAAAAAGAGAGAGACAACCAGAAAAAAAACTAAAATCAAGCCAAAAGTTCGAAACGAAGCAAAAATTAGGGGGTTCCTATTTGCAATGGGGCGATGTGTGAAAAAGGTCACAACAGGTTGTTAACCTACAAATGAGAGCGCTTGATCTGACCTGCATTCAACTCTCCCTTCAATCTGCACACATACCTGAATTTTTGAGTGTGGACACCCCTAATGCAGAGATTCATGGTGATTAGGATTTGCAAATTGCTCCCCTTCAGTGCACCAAGTGCAGTAGATTGGCTCACAATGATAATGGTGCTGCCTAAGTATTGTTTACACTCTCCACAGCTGCTGCCCTATGGAAACTATTCACAAAACCCTGTCTAACTGGAAGGGTATGACGTTGGAAAACTCTTGACAACCTCTTGTAAACCTAGTGCTGGAAACACAAAAGAATTTCAAAACTGGAACTGATACAACGTAGAGGAAAACTGATAAGACAAGGTTAAGTGTTTTGTTCTAACCTTGAAGACTTGCCAGGGGTTTTGCTTTGCAAACCAACTTAGGAAAAATATTCCCAAAATTCTTATCAATTCTCCATCTCCAAAATGGCGTCTAGATCTGCTTTTTATATTATCTTAAAGTTAGGTTCATAGGGCCCCAAACATTTGTGCCAGAATTTAAAATTTAAATTTTAACTTTATTTATTTTATTTTATATTTATTATTATTATTTTATTATTAAATATTTATTAATTAATATATTTTAAGACTTGTTAACCCCCCCAAGCCCCTTCCTCCCCATCCCCCCAACCCGCTTTTAATTCAGGTCCTGGCCGAAGAAGAAACATGATACTGATTTTATCATGTCTAAATTTTTTGAAAGTTTTGTTCTGTTTCTCTGTCCTTTTGTAAAACTAGTCATATTATATATTATAGAAAGTTCACAGCATGTATATTGATAATTGTATTACTTCTTTACCCTGTTTTTGCCTTGGGTGTCAATTTACTGAGCTTATTCCATACAGCGTGTTGTTGGTTTAAGGCTCTAACTAGGTGCCTCAGAGAAATAAACCCAAGCAACACAGGCTTAACAGCACACTGCACTTTTGCATAACCATTGCTGCTGTCCAGACTCAAAACACTTCCCAAAACATTTACATTCTCCTTACCAAATCCTTTTTAAATACCATGTCATATAATTGCAGTCATTGCCTGTAGATTTAGTTTTAGAGGAAAATTATCATAATCAACCTTACATCCTTTAATCAAAGACTTATTCCTTTCTTAGCTCTTGAAGCTAGATCAACATCCATTCTTTCATTATTTCTAACAGGTGTGACGACCAAACTTGTATGTCAAATTTAAAACTTTAGATTTCAACCACAATAAGTAAGAACAATGCCATAATGATAAAAAATTTCCTTTTAAATACATAAACATGATACAACTATTTGCAACCTTAACTATTTCATTTCAAAAGAAATTACAAAGTACAGAAGAATGATATACATACATAGCCCGAAGGCTTTTGGCACCAATAGAAGTAAGAAGGTCCAGGAGTTTGTCCTGTCAAGTCTTGGATCATCGGTCGGTTGTTGAGGAGGAGAAACATCACTCGGGTGTTTTTCCGCCAACCACGGACTTATAATGTGGTCCCCCACACGATCATTTTACAATGAACGGCCCTCCCTTCGAAGAAGAGATTGGTGGGGTATCCTTTAACGACTACCAACTGGACATAGTGTTGTGATGCTACATAGCTAGATTCTATGCAATCGACAACTCTCGAACTAGGATGTATTTCAGGATCACGGTGAACTGACAGTGTAGTACTATAACTAAATGGTTCCTTACACTACTTTGGCCAAAGTGTTTATATTCAATGAAGAACGTAGGTCATTTTTCACATACACTAGCCAGGTTCAACTTGACTTGAGGCTTTCTTACCCTACGCGTAGGTTGGTCTATCAGGGTAGTCCGTACCCTAGACTTCCTACAACAAACTAACTACTAGAACGGAGATCATTATAACAAGTACCTACAACTATCTCCCTTATACTGGACATTCTCATCCTAGGAGCTTCATTAACTTGACTAAGTTAACTTATAACTAGTTGTAACCTGTAACTTATTAAATGCCCTCAAACCATACCTAATATTAAATAGCTATGCACAAGCATACACTCCATATATGGAGTTAATACAAATAATGCCATTAAATCTTCAATGCATCAGTAAATCCATCTACTATTAAATACAAAACTAATAGTATACAACATGTATTTGTATTTCTTTTTCACAGATTATCTATTTATAGATGACATCATTCTATAGATTTTCAATTCATAATATACCAATCAAAACAGTCTTCACTCCCAACCTATTATTAACAGACTAACTTCTGATTATCAAGCAGCAAAACAGGGCAACATAAAAGAAATAACATGCCTGTTATTAGCTTCCCACAGTTGCTGCTCTAGTAGAAAATTGCTTCTCCTTCAACTTCCAGTCAAAGGATATCCAGCTGAAGATGAACTCAACTTGCTACTCAAAGAGATGACAATTGACAGAAACGACTTCTCTGCCAAGTAATTACTGATTTCCAGAATTGTTGAAAATCTTCACAGTAGAACAGTATAAACTCACAACAAAGAGAAACTCACTCTCAGCCTAATATTGCACTCTTCACAAAATAAACTCTCTTGATGAAAACAGAAATAAACTTGCAGCTTCTAAATTTCGTGTTTGAAGAATGAGCCTTGCAGGCTTTATATAGTGATTCAAGATTTAACCAATTCCTCTTTCCATGGCGTCTAAGTTGCCAACGAGGTTTGGAATGATTCAAATGAGAAATGTGTCACCCTATAGAGAAGATTTTGACTTCCATTTGCTGACAGCAATGAGGTAAATTTATTTTGCACATGACCAATTCATAAAATTGCGACACCTTCTGGTATTGGCGCGATTCAACAGGTAGGGATAAGTGACGGTTTAATGCAAGACTAAATCCCAGGTCAGATGGTGTCCACATCTCCATTTCCCTGGTTGCAAACAACTTCCTTTTAGCCGCGTTCTGTTACCCTGTCATGGTTGCGCGATTCTTCATGCGCCATTTTCACGAGAAGTTCTTATTTCTTCTTTATTTTCTACTTCATAGTTTCAATATAGTTTCAAAAGAAATATTTGGATCTTGGAAAAATGGTGATAACAATATTCGATTTAATTTTGAAGTCATAGTAATTTGATTTAGACTTTTAAATGAAATATTCATTTTTGAGAAAAACGCCTCATGTTTCAAATTCGTGATTTAATTTCAACACTTAATGAATATTACATAAAAATGTTAGTTTAAACTTCATTTGATTTTCAATTCTATTTTATAAAATATATCTATATATATTTTATTATATTAAAATATTTATATAATATAGTTTTAATTTACATTATACATTTATGTATAATTATTTAAATTTAATAATTTAAATAATCTCTTATACATATTTATATTTTGTAAAGACTATATTATATACATACTTAATATAATATTAAATATATAAATATATTTACCTTTACATATATACATGTATATACATATACATTTTAAATTATACGTACGTATACTGCGAGCCAGTCAACATACTTTCACTATACGTACTCATGTATATGTAAATTCCGAGGTAATATCATCATAATATATATTCATATTCACATGTATACAACAGGTTAGTTGTGGGTATGTATACATGTATATTTACTTGTATATCTCCTTTATGTATACGTATTCATAAATACATTTATATCGATGCACACGTATGGCATATCCATCTGCTCTCATACATTGTATCGACATGAATATACTTATGGACACTTGTACATACCATATTTATATGTATATATACATATACACATGCCCACCTCTAACTAGAAACATTATTCCACATAAGATTATACTGGCAAGCATCACTTATTCACACATTCAGAAGTAGATACGACTCCTAATGGTACTAAACAAGCCTACGGATGACTTACCCTTAACTCAACAATGACTTTGCTTACTCAATCTATAATATGTGTGTGTATGTCCAATTGGTACTCGTTACTATTTACCCGACCAAGTTCCTCCCCGAGTGATATCTCTCCTCTGCCTGGAGGTATAAACTCGTTTCCTGCACATCATGACACGACAACAGAAGTCATTTGCTCAAAACAAGGCAATATACATAAAACATCATAGAAAGTTAGAACAACATTATTCCATAACTTTATATGCTACTTTCATTCAAGAATTACATCAATAGAAGTATCAGATAAATGAGACAATCATTAGGACACATTTAGTTGATCACAAGAACAATTTGTTTTATTTATCAGAAAGATTCAAACATTTACAATGTACTTCCTATGCAGTAGTAACTATGCAATCGGGGTGTAACAACAGGCTTCATACACACTTTCTGACAAGAAAGATAGATTAGAACTTATAATAACCATTGATCTCACGTGGTACTTTCATGATATCTATTAGCACTTAGCCAATCTAGTATCCTGAGCATGGTACAGAAACCATGCACAGGACATCCATCACTAACTGTCAGCTGCCAACTATTTTTTATTTGAGCAATTTCTAGATTAAGGATTTTCTGTGCGTGTAAAAATATAGAATCTTCCCTTGTGTCTATATCATTGCTTTCATTGATTAGGTTGGTTTCACAACTGTGATTGATCTTGCAGTTTGTAGTGCTGCTGAGGACGCTTATGTTCACCTCTTTGAAAATGCGTAAATCATGTCTCTGGAAAACTTGTGCACTTGCAGCTCATTTTTAATACCCTTTGGACCTGCCAACATGTTTCACATTCCTTATATTCCCATACAAAGTTGTGGGCTCTAATGCAGTACACTCTGAGTCTGAACTGAAAGACAAATGAATGATTAGTTAATCCTGATAGTACTTTACTTAATCTTCAATCTTTGGTTCTTTTGATCCACTCCATGAATTAAGGTACACTCTGCCATGTTCATTCTAAATAAACCTTTCTACCAAAGACAAACATTTCAAAGATACTGCCGGTAAGAGAAGACTGTCTCTTTGGAACTTGTGAAGATAATACTCCTTTTGTCATTATGCATACAGTAGTTCAATGATTTTGTATTTATTTGAAAGAAAAAGAAACCCCCTGAGAAGATGAGATGGTTGAAAAACATTAGACCATATTGGGTTTTACTATTTTAGTGACTATCTATACCATTGGTCCTTCTATTTGTATTAATCTTAAGGGTCATTTTCATTTCTGCCTATCTTATGACCGCTTATGTATTGAGGATTTATTTTTTTTCTCTGATTTTCAAGACTTCCTGTCTATGTCAGGATTTTTTATTTCTCGTGTTCAAGTCTTTAGCTGTGTAAATTGATCCATTTTTAATGAAAAATTTATTTCCATTGAAAAGCTCAGAAGTGTTGGCCTAAAATAATGGAACTTCTATGGGATGAAAATATGAAATATATTATTAATCCAGCTTTTAAACTTGCTTTCTCTTTTTCAGGGTCAGGTATTTCTACAGACGAATCAACCTGTACAGCCTCTCGAATTATGTTGGCATCAATTATACCTTTTTTCATTGTACAAATCCCACAATTTTTTCACTCTTCTTCTGCCAAACTGATAGCAGTTTTGGTTGCATTCATTGCTGAAATTTTATGCCTGCTATCTTATTTTATATATCAGGTACTGCGATATTGATTAAATCCCTTTCTGATATCATCTTTGATTCAAGTTTGAAGGGTTCTTAAATTTTAATTTTTTTCAGTTTTATTTCCTTATCCAGATTTCAATATTGAATCTTGCAGGGAAGGGAGAAAGAATAGAGAAAGTGTCGTTATCTCCTAAATTTGTTGTGATATTTCTTATCTTTGTTTTCAAGCATCTTTTAAACATGGTAATTGTTGGGGCTGGAATTGTAATGATTTTAATGTATAAATATAGTGCCAACTTTAGAGTAGAGATAGTTGTGCTAGAAATAGAAAAAAGTGTAAAGATAGGATAATGACCCTACAAGGATGTAATTTGAGTGCAGATTGTATTTAGGGATATCAAGATAAGAATATTACCTAGCTTTAAAGAAAAGCATGATAAGAATATTACCTAGCTTTAAAGAAAAGCATGTGCTAAGTATAGATTAAGGCTAGAATGGATTAAAGCTACTTTAAAGAAATCCTAGAATAGATTTTAGTTGGCAGTGGGGATGACACCTATATAAACCCCATTGTTATGAATTTGGTGAAGCTCTACTAAAATTGTCATTCAATAGTGTCTCATGCATATTCACAGTTCCATGGAGTCTTTGAACGGGGAACAAGAGGACCAAGGGCATAGGCTTGGGGATAGTGGGGGAAGGGGAAGGGGAAGGGGAAGGGCAAGGGGAAGGGGGGAGGAGTGTGGCAAGGATATATATAGTACTAGGAAAATTAGTTAGTAAAATATGTATAAGGAAAATAACAACTATAACTTTGAAATACTACTAACTAAATGCATTGCATTGAACAATTGTAATGTGCCCCTTTTTTGATCCATTCCAACATTCTTGGAAAGTCCAATTTTCTTGGAGAGTTGTAATGTCTCCTTTTTGGCTTGTTCTTGATTTTGGTAGATTAGCCTATTATTTGACCCTCATAGGCTAGTGTGGTGGATTAGAGGGTCCAGTTTGGGCGTTATGAAGCTCTTCAAGTGGCAATTGTAAGTGTTAATCTCCCCAGATCCTTCATATGTTTTGAGACATTGATATTCAGGGGTTTCTGGTTCCATTTTGAGGGACTTACTATATAGTAAGTCAGTGGATGTTAGAGAGGGACCCTTACTATTTTTAGTAAGGCAGTTGGATGCATAGTGGATATAGTGGTTAACTCCCAGGATTAGACAAAATTAAGAAATAATGATTATTTGTGGAGTTATGTTATTTTAATTATTAATAAAGTGATTACTTTATTAATAATTATTTATAAAGTGCAATTATAAAGTTACTTTATGTCCAATGTGGCCATGACCCTCAAAATGATCTCTTAAAGTACATTAAATGTTATTATTATTTGAGCCCATTTATTGAAGCATTTATTAAAGTTATAAAGTGCACATTTAAATATCATTTTTAAATGATTAAAAGAGCCTTCTAGAGGATCGACCTCTTTTGGGGAAAAAGTATATAAAGCATCCACCAAAACTCTTATCATTCATTTTGGAGTCATTCAACATTTTGTCTATTCTAAAGAAGCTTTGGCTTTGAGGAAGAAACCTAGGGTTTCGTTGTAAATTCAATCTTGGAGAACATAGCCTCTCTTCAATTGTGCTGGTGGCTTCATACGGAGGTCACAATTGAGCTTCAATGGAGTTTGTGCAAATCTGAAAGTGATTATTTTCAAAGATTGTTCAAGGGTTTGGAGATTAATCATCTAAATTCAAAGATATTTGTTGTAAATGATTCTATTGCTACTGCTAATCATTTACACAACCATGTGGAGGATTCCAGTTTGCTGTATAAATTTTTCAGACATGCATTTATTGGGTTGGGTCTGAGTATGATCAATTGTAATTCAAAGAGGTGTCTATTCTGCTATATGACTGCTGCAAACTTTACACTTCTTCCTGACAATCATTTTCAAAGGGTTTCAAGGCATGTTTACCTATGATTTCATCAATTATAACTCCTACATTTTCTGGGTATTGTTGTTTTAGATATTAGGGGTTGTTTTATGAACTAGGTTATCATTATATTGTGAAAATATTGAGTATTTAAGCTTGTATAAAAATCTGGAATTTTCAGCCGTGTTTTCCCAATGCAATTTTAGTTTTGAGTTAAAAATTTATTATTGCAACATCTCCTGTTTTGCTGCATTATATTGTTGTATCAAACATTGCAAATATATCAGAAAACCACAAGTAAACAGACAGACAGAAATTTGAAAATTAAATATCCTACTAGGGGTGGGACATTACAGTGGTATCAAAGTGGTTTCCTGCCATCCTATTGGGGTTTGAATTAAATATTCAGATAGCTCACATTGCATCATTTGGGTGACCAGCACTCATAAGTTTTAGTTATGGGTTACTACAATATTGTAGGGAAATCTAGGGAAAAGATCAAACAAGATGCCATCAAGATGAGGGAAAGTTATGAACAGGAAGCTCCTCAACTCTTTGAGAACTATCAGAATATGCCAGATGATTTTAAAGCACAGTCCTCTTGATAATTTTTTGAACTTTGTTTTCATATTGAGGCCAAAAAAGATTGGGTTGGTAAAGTATTGTGGAGGGTGTATAAGGAGAAAATTTCATCTAAAGGGAAAATATTCAGTCATGGGCATTGTGTGAGCAGGTATGGTAGAACTACTAAATCAGATTATGAAGGTGGTTCTACATCTAAACTCAACGATCAGGTTACATGAACTCCCATAATGAACAAGAATGAAATGAGAAGGCAAGGTCTATGCTTCACTTGCAAAGGTTATCGGGGGCCTAACCACCAATGCATGGATAATGAGGTAAGGGAGAATTATACACATGCTGATTTACATTGCAGCCATGAGATAGAAATTATGGCACAGGATACAGTTAATTTTCCTTTGAAGACACCTTTAGAACCAGCACTTGGCAATGGACAGTTAGCAAAGGATGAAGTTTTGGTTGAGCTCCTTGAGGACACTACAGATAAGTGTGATGTTGCTCCTGATTTTCTGTTTTATAACAGCAGTCATAATGCCGAGCTTACTCATGAGATGGAAGCCATTCCTCGTGAGGATGATGGATGTGTGGAGTTCCCTAACATTGATACTCAAGATTTGGGAGTCGAAAATGAATTTTGTGATGAGAATTAAAGTCACAACAAGTCTAATTTTGCAAATCAGACCTTAGAAGATTTACTTGTTGGTGATGGGGAAGAAGTGGGCAATGATTATGTCCAATCAAAAAGTTCTTCCATGTCATTGGAGCCATCCTGAGTGGTAGATGACAGCAGCACCTCCATTGTGAAAGTGTGTAGAGCTAATGGCTCACATGATGATGGGAGTTTGCGTTCTATCTCTCTTAGTAGAGAGAAGGGCACAAGAAGAGAGAAGGAGGTTGTTCAGGAGGAGGAGCGTGAGCCAATTCAGGAGTTCAATTCAATTCATTGTTCTAGGGGTTGGGAGATGGGTGATTCAGATCAACGTCGAGTGGTTGTGCAGTTTGTGAATAATCCATTATTTGAGTCCGAGGCAGGATTGGTTTATGATAATCCAGTCTTCGAGTTAGATGTTGATCTCCCCCCTGACACTAGTACTTGGGCGATTATCACAGTGTTTTGGATCTTTCTAGTGCATTGGGATTTCAAATAGGGCTCACAGAGGAGTTAAACAATGTGTACACGGTGAGGAGTGCTTACAGTTTTGTCTTTGATCCACTTATACATGATTTGTATTCGATGCACAATTCTTGTGTGCATGAGATAGATTGTTGGTATGATGATTCTCCTTGCGCAGTTGAGGGAAGCAAATCATTTATGTGCTCAGAGTTGCTTCCTCATGAGGTTCATTCTCTTGAGGTACATGACATCGAGACTATTGTTGGTTCAATGCACAATCCTAGTGCGCATAAGTTATTTAGTGGGCATGATGGTCTAGTTAGTTATCACATCCATGAGAGTTTAGTAGGGGATAGAGAGAGATGTGGTGTAGCAAATGCTTCCAGATGTTCTTATCTCCATATGACAGATGGATGTGAGTTCAGATTGTATTGGGATTCCGGTGGTGACAGGGTTCGCACTATAGTTTGGATGGGTCCCAACAGGTTGCTTCACCATTTTCAATATGGTGAAGTTGAGATGAGATTTGCGCAGAGGAAGTCGGAGGATATCAGACATGGTAGGCTTCCATTCTGGATTTGGGATCCAAGAAAATTTTGTTGGACACTCTTCAGTATGCTAAGGGATCCTTCGTGTGCATCAGGGTTCCAGTCAGGTTTTACTGGGGAGTATTGTTGTGTGTACATGATGTGGATTGCTTGCAGTTTCACTTTTGATCCTCATGTACATGATTTGTTTCAGATGCACAATTTTGATGCGCACATGGAGGACAGTTTGTATGATATCTTACCTTGCGCAGATATGGGAAGCAAACTTTGTCAGCATTCTGAGTTGCTTCCTCTTGAGCTTTACACTTCTGTGACACCTGATGTTGAGGTTGACATGGTTCATCATGTTTCGTTAGTTGTTCAGTTGTTGGTGTTACAGGAGTGTTGATGTGTTTTTCGTGACCGCACCAACGCAGAATAAAGTCGCCAACGGCTACCCTATTCTCTCTTGATCAAAGTATTCCGCATGCTAAGATTGCAAGAAAGTTCATGCGTTCAACTCCAAGGTTCTTTTAATGTGAATAGGCTCAATTGGCTCAATGTGATTTGCTGGTATTTCAAGGGGACTTACGGAATTGCTCAACAGTAGAGGAAGGGGGTCTCCCAATTGGACAGATTTATCAATGAAGCACAAGTTTCCTATTCAAACCAGAAAGTACTGAATTTAAAGTGGTTGCAGGGTTTAGAGAGTCTAAATCTATTCTAAGTGTGGGATATGGAGCTCAACTTCAGCAAACTTCAACCAAACTTCGCTTTGCCTCACCTCAGACAGCTTCCACGGAGTCGGTGCAATCTTCAGGGGAGATGACTAAAGATGTTCAAACCACCATTTGACATGAAGATACCATCACAACGACGCATACCACCATTCAAATTGTGATTAAAGTTAGGCCCAAACGTTTCCAGTTGACCACACAAGGTGCATTCACCATCAACAAATACACTAGTGGTATGGATAGACGAAGTTGCTTAGATCAAACACCACATTTCACAGCTAACACCTACTTGCATGGAATGAAAATTATACTATTTTGAACTATTTTATGCTACCATCTGAATCAGAAGGACGAAGAAACCTTGCTAGCTACTCACAACAAAGACGAAATTCACCATCAATGAAAAACTCTTTTATTGAGAGAGTGTTCACAACAATTTCTTACAAAGTTTTCAAAGGGAAAACTTTCCCTCTTCTTCAAACTACACTATCAATCTATACTAAGCTACTTCTAAGTTGTCCCTCTACTCTCTACTGTCTAACTTCTACTTCTATGTCTAACTTCTAATGAGATACAAATGAGGGGGACTCCCCCTTTTATAGTTGGCCAAGTCCAACGGACGGCTCATATTACAATCGACTAGATGGCCCAGATTGTGCCACCTCAGCCCTAAACAAGATTCGCCCTAAAAACCGCCATAATGGAAAGTGGGGCAATAAATGAGAAATTAATGGCCACCATCTTCTAGAAGATTCCAGCCTTGAAATGCGTTCACACTGCTCTGTTGTTTGCGTTCAGCCAATTCTGTTGATCGCTTGGAGGAGGGTAAAAGAGTCTCTAAGATTGCCTCCTTAGATAATAAAATTTGATAGAATCTGGAGTTCAGCTGCTCTTGATCTTCTTCTTGACGTTGTTCTTCAACCTTGCTCGAACTTCCACTCTTTTCTCCATCTTGAGTTTTGAAAACGCCCCTTCTTTGTCACTAAGTCCCAACACTTAGCCATTTTTCGCAACTTTCTTCCTTCAAGGTTGAAATGTAGTCTTGGAGTATTTGCTTCATCACTTAAGTCATCACCGCCCGGCCTCGACGTTCCTCCTGCAAAACAAGCAAGGAGAAGAGCATTAGAACACTTCATAATATAAATTCAACTTACTTACCTGATTTTCACGCTCTAACTTCCAAGCGTTCATCGCCTTCACTAGCCGACTTTTGCCTTCAAATTCTTCATGCCTTAGCCAAATTTTCAACCCATCTTGTCTTCTGCTCGGCACTTCACTCTGGTATTTCATCCAACTTAGGCTCAAGAAAGAAAAGCTTTCATCAGGAACTCGATCAAAAATCATCTAGGCGATCATCTTCAAATTCATCTGCCAAGGAACTTTTATGTCAACAACACATTTTATTCCATGCCTTAGAAATTTTTTAAATTTCCCTTAGGAAATTCATTATTTGAGTGCCAATCAAAAATCTCCATCCTGAAAGCCTTGGCGAACTGTAGGAGACACTAAAATCCATTCCTCGTTGACAATCTTCAATACCCAGAAGAAAATTTCCTCCAAAACGCGATGAACTCATGGGTACACAACAAACGGGTTCATTTAGTTTTCTTGAATTTTGAACCTTTGAAAAATAATTCCACATCAAATTTATTCCTGCTCTTCATTCCTATGAGTTGTCCCATTGCTCTGACTTGAGAAATTTTTATTTCTATGCAGTTGGCATTCTGACTTCATTCCGGCAAACTCATTCAATTTTCAGGAATTTCATCACTTCACCAGACTTAGGCATTTTTGCTCTAGAGAGGTGGAATTTTGATAACACTTAGAAAAATATTTAAAATCACTTAGCACTTCGAATTTTTCCTTAGAAATTTTATTCAACTTCCTTCATCCTGCCCGTGAAATTTTTTTTTTATTTCAACTCACTTAGAAAATTTTCCTGAAAGCACATATCATGGAGGATTTTAAATTCAAACGCCCTCTATATTTTATTCATCACCTGGCAATTTCCAACGCTTAGCAATATTCACCACTAAATTTCCAATTATCATCTTACTTATCAATATTCTCCGTTTTAATTTCCACCAGCTTATGCATTTTACTTCACACTTCTATTATTTTAGGCGCCTTTAGCACTCCAAGAGGATATTAAGAGTCTTCAACGCCTTGGCACTCTTTAAATCCGTCCACCTTTTACACTTTACCTTAGGCGCATATCTCACTTCATGAAGGACATTTTCAACACCTAGCAAACTTTAATCTCCCCCTGGGCGCATTTTATGTTTGAGGAGGGCATTTTAACTTTCAACGCCTAGCATCACCTTTCCTTCCACTCTACTTTACCTTGTCTTCATGGCGCGTTTAAGATGCTCATGTGGACTTTGACTTTAAGCATGGGCGCATTTCAAGGGGCTGCAGGAATTTTCAAACACTTATCAACTTTATCCATGCCTCTCTTCAAGTTAGGCGCATTCAAGGGAGTCAACAAGAATTTCCAACACTTAGAAAAATCTCATATGCCACATAGGCGTTATCTTTTCCTTAGGCGCATATGTGGTGGGGTCAAGGAAACTTAAAAACTTTTGTCTTCACATGCTCTGTTTTGGGCACATTTTGCACCTCATGAAGGATGAAATTTGTTGACTTTTTTGACCTCCTTGAGAGGTGGGCGCATTTCACATAGTGAGGTGGATGAAGCTTAAAACATGGGCGCATTTGGAGGTCATGAGGGATGAAACACATTCAACGCCACCTTGTGGCCTTTGAGCTCCCCTATTTTGTCCTTACATGCCATCATTTGGGCGCATTCAAGCATGGGAGGTGGATGAAGTTTCCTACGCCCAACTTTGACTTGTTGACTTTCTTCCCTAGCTTCTCAAGCATGGGTGCATTTGAACATGCTAGTGGCTGGGCGCATTTGCTAGGTGATAGAGGATGAAAATTTACCACGCCTTGACCACCTTTGACTTATTCTTAAACTTGGCGCATTTCAAAGGGGGTGGAGGATATCCTCACTAAGAAATTTTTTATGCTTCCAATACCTTGAGGGCGCATTTCACCTATTGTGGAGGATGAACTTGACACTTAGAGAATTTTCATGTTTGGCTTGAGCTCTTCCTTGGGCGCATTTTAGCTAGGCAGGAGGATGAAGTTTATACTTAGAATTTTTTTATGCCACTACCTTGAGTTGGGTGCATTTAGCTATGGCTGCAGGATGAAAAACTTTGACTTTCCTTTGACTTCCAGCTGGAGATGAGGGCGCATTTAGGGGTGCTTGCAGGATATTTTCAACACTTAGCAATTTTTATCACCTACCAATTGGATGAGGGCGCATTTGAGGTAAGCTACAGGATAAGAGTCATCACTTAGAATTTTCTCAGCCTCTGCCAGCTTCTTCTTCCTTGGGCGCATTTCAGGGGTGGTGAAGGATATTTTCAACACTTAGGCGTTTTTCTTTCTTTCTGCCTACTTCTCTATGCTTTACTATAAATAGTAAGTCCCTTGATTTTCATACTTAAGAAGATCAGATTGCTTTGAAATTTTGAACACTGGATCTTCATGACTCCGTCAGCCTGTTGACACTGCTATTTTGGGTTGGCCTACTATTTTTAGCCCATTTCTGAAGGTGGTTTGCTATTTATAGTAACTGCCTGCTTCTGATACCTCCACATCTCCGTTTGATTTGAAATTTGAAAGAGGTGCTCCTCACCACGTGACCTGTCTGCCGACATCGGTGCATGCAACTGATTTGCTATTTTTAGCCTGTTTCCAAAATGACTTACTATAAATAGTAAGTGCTTCATTTGTCTTCAAATTTTACCAGCAGATGGCTTGAAGGATGCTGATCGCGGTGGTTTACACCGGTTTTCGAAAATTCTGCCTTTTTACCCCTCTTTTCAGGCCCCAAAGCTGGAAACCCTAATTTGCTCTGCATGTGTATCAAATGATCTTCGTTTGTTCTCGTTTCTGTTGCATTGCGATCAGCTCGTGATTTTGAAGTGTTGGGAGGCGGCTGCCGGGATGCACCTGCTAAAAATAGTAAGTTCCCAAATGAGTGATTATCCTGTTTTGCATGTTACATCACTGCGAAGCTCTTGAAAAACCCATAAGGAATATGCAGACATGCAAAGAAAACCCTGACATGCAAACCCTAAAAACAACCTCGGAAGGCTGAACTCTGAAAGTTGTCTCATTTTGCATGTTATACCATGGCGAAGGTCTCGAAAAACCCAGAAGGAATATGCAGACATGCAAAGAAAAACTCTGCATCTAAGCTTTGAAACTTGCTCTGGAAGTTGGACTGCTAAAAATAGTAAGTTGTCTGTTTCAGCTCAAACTTTGCACGCGAGCAGCTTGATGTGTTCTGAATGTAGTGTGACAATTAAAACTTCAAAAGTGTCGAGAAAATGCTCTGAATTTCACACTTACTAAAAATAGTAAGTACTCAGAATTTGATGAAATTTTGGTGGAAGCTTGTTGGAAGCATACTGACAACAGTGTTAGTCTTTATTTTCAATTTATTCACTTCATTCGACCTCGGACTGACCAGGAAAGATGAAACCCTAATTTTCAGACTTGGCCAAAATTTCACGTTTAAACTCAATGGCGGAGAAATCCCGGAAAGACAGACAGTAGAAAAGAGAGACAACGACAAAACAAACTAAAATCAAGCCAAAAGTTCGGAACGAAATAAAAATTAGGGGGTCCCCATTTGCAATGGGGCGATGTGTGAAAAAGGTCACAACAAGGAGCTGGTTGATGATATGAGGGACATTACACAACACTTCCCTTGGAATCTAAGTGGAAAGGTGTTCTCTTGCAATTGAGATTGCTTGGGGACAAACAATTTTAGGAAGGGCGGACTGTAATGTCCCTTTTTTGGATTGTTCTCATTTTTGGTAGATTAGCCGATTATTTGACCCTCGTAGGCTAGTGTGGTGGATTAGAGGGACCCTTACTATTTTTAGTAAGGTAGTTGAATGCATGGTGGACACAGTGATGAACTCCCGGGATCATACGAAATTAAGAAATAATGATTATTTGTGGAGTTATGTTATTTTAATTATTAATAAAGTGATTACTTTATTGATAATTATTTATAAAGTGCAATTATAAAGTTACTTTATGTCCAAATGGGGCCATGACCCTCAAAAAGGTCACTTAAAGTACATTAAATGTTATTATTATTTGAGCGCCCATTTATTAAAGCATTTATTAAATTTATAAAGTGCACATTTAAATATCATTTTTAAATGATTAAAAGAGCCTTCTAGAGGATCTACCTCTTTTGGGGAAAAAGTATATAAAGCATCCACCAAAGCTCTTATCATTCATTCTAGAGTCATTCAACATTTTGGCTATTCTAAAGAAGCTTTGGCTTTGAGGAAGAAACCTAGGGTTTCACTGTAAATTCAATCTTGGAGAACGTAGCCTCTCTTCAATTGTGTTGGTGGCTTCATACGGAGGTCACAATTGAGCTTCAATGGAGTTTATGCAAATTTGAAAGTGATTATCTTCAAAGATTGTTCAAGAGTTTGGAGATTAATCATCTAAATTCAAAGATATCTGTTGTGAATGATTTTGTTGTTTTTGCTAATCATTTACACAACCATGTGGAAGATTCCAGTTTCTGATATAAAGTTTTCAGACCTGCATTTATTGGCTTGGGTCCGAGTATGATCATTTGTAATTCAAAGAGGTGTATATTTTGCTGTACACTTCTTCCTGGCAACCATTTTCAGAGGGTTTCAAGGCATGTTTACCTGTGAGTTCATGAATTGTAACTCCTAGATTTTCTGGGTATTGTTGTTTTAGATATTAGGGGTTGTTTTATGAACTGGATTGTCAATATATTGTGAAAATATTGAGTATTTAAGCTGGTATAAAAATCTGGAATTTTCATCCATGTTTTCCCAATGCAATTTTAGTTTTGAGTTAAAAAATTCTTATTGCAACATCTCCTGTTTTGCTGCATTATATTGTTGTTGTATCAAACATTGCAAATATATCAGAAAACCACAAGTAAATAGATAGGCAGAAATTTGAAAATTAAATATCCTACTAGGGATGGGACATTACAAGAGCACCAACTTTCATGGAAATAAATTTTGACAACGGCAACAAGTTCTTGGAGCTAAGACATGTACAATGGAGCTTTCTATGTGCAAATCCAACACTTGGGAGCACTCCAAACTTCTTAGGGAATTCCATCACCCTTGGATAGTGACAATTTTTTGAGGTCTAAAGTCCTATGCACTTAAGGAGTTGGTGGAATTATCAAGACAACTTAATTGGATTATTTTAATATTTTTCATAAGACCTTAGGATGTTTTAAAAAGAAAAATCAATTAAAATTGTTGAAAAGGAAGAATTAAATGACAACTTATTTTTGATTATTTAAAAAGGTGTTTTAAGTGTGGAGATAAAGTGTCGCTAAGATAAATTGTTGAAAAGTGGTAATAAGGACATTTTATGTTATTTTATTAAGGAAAAAATGCTTTTTTGAAAAAGCAATGATTGAGGTGGGTAAAACCTTCTCTTTTGGTTCTGCAAGACCAAAGGGAGGTTTCGCTAAGGTGTTGGATTGATTTATGAAATTATGATTGAACATTTCCTTACAATAAACTATACCACTACACAGTGTATCCCAATATTGGTGTCACAATATACCTATGTGTTGGTTTGGACATGCAAGGATTATGCACCTTTAATAGCAGAAAAATTATTAGACATAAGATTTAATGAAAAGAATGTATATTCCCTTTACAATTGGCTTATATCTAATCACCAATGCCTAAAAGTTGTAAAACTAACTTACCACAACTGAAAGAAAGTGAATTTAAATGCTTTTGTTTAAGTGTGGAGTGATGAGAACTGGAGTTTGATATACCGGTGCCAATTCCAAAAGGTCCATAGAGTCACGAGTTCATTCAAACATGTAATAGAATCCAAAGAAAAGTGATACCCTAATCAAGATACCACAAAAGACTATGCCTTTCAAAATGAACAGTCAAGCTTTACTTTACTCATACATTAAAAAAAAAAATCAATGGTTGCAGAATATTAAGTGCGTCTACTTAGTAATCCATGATCATATCCATACATTTCCTTTATTATGTTGAAAAGATACCTTACAAAGTTTTTGCAAGGATTTTGTAGTCTTCTGGTTGACCAACTAAACAACATACATCCAGAAATATACACAAGGAGGCACCCAACTAAGGTTGATCCTACCTTTGATCATTCAATCTCCAAAGTTTACAAGTGTATTACAATTTTGGGATGAACACATATCATTACAATATCAAAATACCTCTATCTAAAACTAGAAATTGAAACTCTAGAGCTTCCTGTGAATGTCTTTGTTCTTGCTAGTTCTGCAATTGCTCCTCTTTCTTCTGATTTTCCCATCCCTTGTAAAATGGAAACCAAAGAAGATATACCCATTGCAGGAAGGAGTGCAAATTGTCAGAAGGTCGTGGGATAGAAGGTAACCCTAACTATGACCTCCTCTAATGCTCAACTGACAAGTGTTTTCTACAAATCTAATCTAACCACCAAGAGGCATGAAAGAACATTCTTCTGACCCCTACCATGCTTGACCATTGATGATTTGTGGGTTTGAGTGGAAGAATGAGTAAGAACGACCACAAAATCCACTCAAATTGTGTGTTGGAGGTGACATTCCAACAAAAAGGTGGTCTGTAAACAATAAGTGAGGTATAGGCATCATTCTTCCTTTTATATATGTGCCAAAATACATTTAGATCCTTTTTGACGCTTCCTTGGGTCTAAATTTGGTAGTTATGGGCTTTAATGACATTGCAGAGTAGTAGATGGAAGAATTCATGCCTTGTGGAGCTTCCTATTGCTTATCGACAGGGTATTAGCCTGTTGCTTACCACCTTGCCCTCATGCCCCTTGGAAGAGAAGCATTAAAATCCACATATGCCCTGACATGAACCTTGACACTCTTGCCTTGGTTGGACCAATGGGCATTGGGCCATCATCGAACCATCTTCCGTGGAAAGGGGAAAGTGAAACTCCGAAGCTGCAAAGGATGGTGACATCAATATGATGTCGTCAAAATGATGATGTAGGCATGATGTCATCAAAGGAGAAGCAAACTTTAGGGGAGATCAAGGGTGGAAAGTGTTGTGACCTTTTCGCACATCGCCCCATCTAAAATGGGGACCCCTAAATTTTTGCTTCGTTCTGGTCTTGGGCTTTGGTTTTTGTCTTTCTCTCTCTCGTGCTGCTTCTGTTCCGTTATCTGCTTTCCGGGGGATGTTCCCGTCAGCAAGCTTGAACGTAAGATTCGACCAAGTCTGAAATTAGGGTTTCACGTTTTTTTGGTCATATTGAGATCAAATTGAGTTGGTTTGTCAGCTTTTGAGCCTAGCAGAGTTATTACCATGTTTTCAGCAGGCATCCCCTAAATTTTCACTGAATTCTGCCATCTTTCTATTTTTAGTAAGTGTCAGTTTAGGGTTGATTTTCGTAAGGTTTTCACATTTGGATAACTTCGTTGCATTCCAAGCACTCCAAGTTCACTTTTGACAAATTTGAGCTGAAACAGAGAACTTACTATTTTTAGCAGTCCAGCTTTCGGAGAAGATTTCAGGGTTTAGATGCAGAGTTTTTCAACACATGTCTAGAGATTCCTTCTGGGTTTTCAAAGACCTTCACGACAGTATAACATGCAAAATGAGATGACAACTTTCAGAGTTTAGCCTTTAGAGTTCAGCCTTCAGAGGCTATTTTTAGGGTTTGCATGTTAGGGTTTTCTTTGCATGTCTGCATATTCCTTATGGGTTTTTCAAGAGCTTCGCAGTGACATGACATGCAAACGGAGATGGTCACTCATTTAGGAACTTTCTATTTTTAGCAGGCATCACTTGGGCAGCTACTCGACGCTTCAGAACTGCAAACTGACTATCAGGCAATTGAAACAACGTCAAACGGAGCTCATCTGAGCGACATGCACAAAATTAGGGTTTCGAGCCTCAACGCTAAAAATGAGGAGTCAGGGGCCAAAGTGTTCAAAACTGAAGTACCCATCATGATTAGCATCCTTCTGAGAAGCTGCTGGCAAAATTTGAAGGCAATCAGAGAACCTGCTATTTTTAGTAAAATGTTCCAGATGCAGGGGCTATAAATAGAAAGTTGATCTCGACGTCAGCATACACAGGCAAGTTCACCAGCGATGGGCACACTGTCCAAATTCCAAGGCAAACGGAGCAAAGGAAGCCCCAGAAACGGGCACTTACTATAAATAGTAAGTCACTTCGGAAGCAGCTATAAATGGCAGGTTGACACCAGATCTCAGCGAGTACAGGTCAAACGGTTGATGAGTAATCCGTGGCGCGAATTTCAAAGCAAACAGAGTTACAGAGGATGAAGAATCAGATGATTGCTATTTTTAGCAAGTCAATTAGGGTGTCCTAAAATCAAGGACAGAGCCCGACATTCACGCAGAAACAACATCCAGTCGCAATCACCATGTTTCGGGCATTCAACACATGAAATTTGAAGACTTTCTGAACAGTTTCTATTTTTAGCAGGTTGCTAAAAATAGCAAGTACAAACAGGCATCGGGCGTCGACAGCATCAAGTCAGTCAAAATTCAGAGCAAAGTGAAAATCAGGGTTTCCGGAGTCAGGATCCAGTCAACGGCACAAGATTCAAGGAACTTTCTAAAAATAGAAAGTCAGGGCGTGTTAGGGTTGACCACGGAGAATCAACTTAAATCTAGCAGAGGGCGCAAAATTGTGCTAAAATGGATGGAATTTCAAGTCCGGCATTAAAGCTCACTTTGAAGGCTGAACAGAGGTGGAAATTTCACTAAGTCTGGAAAACTTGACGTAGCCATGGTCAAATGCGCCCTAGAAAGGAGATGGTCATAAAAAAATTCACTAAGTGTTTTAAATTGGACGTAGACCCTGTCAAATGCGCCCTTGGAGGTGGCTTGAAATTGGCTAAGGCAAAAAAATTAAAAGCTCAGGGGGCCATATGCGCCCATGACACAAAATGGAAGTAAGACCCATCAAATGCGCCTCAATATGAAGGAGATGTGATAAAATTGCTAAGTGTCGAAACTAGAAGCTCTGGGGTCCAAATGCGCCTGGGTCTATGAAGGTGTTAAAACATGAAAATTTCACTAAGGCATTCAAAATGAACGTTGACCCTAGCAAATGCGCCCAAGAAGATTGGAATGATGGAAATTTTTCTAAGTGTTAAAGCTAAACAGAGACCCTCCCAAATGCGCCCAGTGTGAAAAGTGAAAGTTAAGACACTTAAATGCGCCTTGATGCTTGGTAGGCAAAATGCGCCTGGATGTTGTACATGCCATATACGCCCCTCCTCAGATTTGAAGATCAACGCGCTAGCTATAAATTGAAAGCTCAAGCATAAGGATGCGCCAGGGTCTATAAAGGAGTTAAAAGTAAAAAATAATCTAAGGCGTTTAAAGTGAATGTTTGACCCATCAAATGCGCCCCCTCTTGTATGCGCCTGAAGAGCAAAGGCGTGGCTAAAAAGTCTAAGTGTTAAAATTGAAAGTTGATGTGGTCAAATGCGCCTTGGAGGATAAAGTGAGCCTTGAAATTTCTAAGTGTTTAAAATGAAAGCACCATGATCAATATGCGCCTAGGCCAAAATTAAAACCTCCATAATCAAAATGCGCCTGGCATTAAAAATGAAAGTCGGATGTGTCAAATGCGCCCTTGAGGTTTTGAAAGTGAATGTTGATCATATAAAATACGCTCTAAGTTGAAATTGAAACCTCCACCTGTCATATGCGCCCAAAGCAAAAATGAAACCTTGGAGGGTGATTTGCGCCCAAGTTATTAAAAAAGTGAAAGCTAAAAACGGCTAAGTGCGCCTATAACCAAGTTGAAAGTTAGAAGGCCCAAATGCGCCCTTACAAGTTGATTCGGCAAGAAAGTGTTGGAAATAAAAGCACCATGATCAATATGCGCCTGAAGAGTAAAGGCGTTGCAAAATATTCTAAGTGTTGGAGCTGAAAGTTTCCCCCATCAAATGCGCCTCAAGCTGAAAGTAAACCCTCTCTTTTGCGCCCAGCCCAAGGAAGCAAGGATAAGAAAACGACTAAGTTAAAATGCTTGGAGTAGAAGGTCTAAAGTGCAGCCATGACAAAAAGTAAAACCTCCATATGCCAAATGCGCCCCAAGTCAAGGTTGAAAGCACAACCTATCAAATGCGCCCCTCTTTGAAGGGAAAACTCAAAATATTCTAAGGCGTAAAACTGGAAACATCAGCAAGAAAATGCGCCCAGGCCAAAACTCAAAGCTCACATGCCATATGCGCCTTTGCCTGGGAGATGAGAAATATTCTAAGGGTGAAAGTTGATCATATAAAATGCGCCCCAAAGCATAAACTAAAAGCTCATCATCTAATATGCGCCTGAAGAGGAGAAGACAAAAAAAAAAAAAAAAAACGTCTAAGTCATTGAAATTGAAAGTGCCACCCATTACATGCGCCTAAGGAGAAAGGCTAAGTATTGACCCTTGTATTTGCGCCCACCTTTGAAAGGTAAAATTGGATTTTAAAAGAATAAAAAAATCAAGGAGATAAATTACAAGGGCGTTTAAATTTTTCAAAAAAGCAAGAAATAAATTAAAAGGCGTTTTAAAATAAAAAGAAAATCAAAGTGGAGATTTAAATTTTAAATTTCGAACTTTGAAGGCGCTAGAAATTTTCCCTCAGCACGATTAAATTGAAAGGTGTTTGGAAGAAATTAAAATTTCTCTTAGCAAGACGGAGAAATTAAATGAATTTAATTAATGAATTAATTATTTTCCTAAGTCTAATATTAAAATTCCCCTTTCGATTTTGACCCATGCAATTTTAAAATTTCGGACGATTTAACAAGGGGAATTTGTTTTGGAAGTCGATTTCGGATGGAAAATAAAATTATGCCTAGCCAGTTTTGACAATCGATATCAAATTTTTAAAATGCGTTAAAAGAAATAAATTAAAATGGCAATTAAATTAAAATTTTAATAAATTAAAAGTGCCATTTTAAAATACAGTCGAGATAACTTCAAATCGATGTAAAAATGATTTTCTCGAAATCACTGGAGGTAACTGGCAGTCGGGAGGGAATTTTAAATTTAAATTGAGGAAAGAATCTCCCCGAATAGCAAATTGTCATAATAACTGCCAGACGAATGGAATATTCCCTTTCAATTTTAGCAAATGCGTCAGTCATGATGAAGGGAATAAAAGGCATCTGCTAAAATTAGCGCCAGCCTTTTGCTATAAAACTCCGAGGATTTTCATTCTCATCTCACAAGATTCGAAGTTGAAATTCATGCTGGCAAACTGAGTTGTGAGATTTAATTCGAGAAGTTGCTGAAAGTTCGATTTTTGAAGGTTGAGATTGAAGTTGCTGAAAGTTCGATTGTTGGAGTTGCTGAGATTCGAGGTTGCAAGTTGCGAAGTGCTTCGAAGTAAAAGGGTTTAGCATTTTTATTTCTTCACGTTGTCGAGGTATGTATTCGAAGCTGCTGAAACTTTTTATTTTGCTAAAGTCGAAATGCCCTTGAAATTAAAGGTTGAAATGCTGAAATCGTTTATTTATGCTGAAAGTTGAAATTGTTTGAATGCGAAGTTGCTTGAGCTTTGATTTTTTCGAAGTTGTTTGAAATTGCTGAGTGTTAGAATCGAATTGGATTTAAATTGTAATGCCTTCGAAGTTGCTGTTTTATAATTTTCGAAGTGCTGATTTTCGATTGCTTTTCGAAGTTGCTGATTTATAACTTCCGAAAAGTTGATTTTTTTTAATTGTTGAAGCTTGCGAATTTTAACTTGCTCGTTTAAAAAAATCTCGGATTTATTTTCTTCGAAGTTGCTGATGTATAACTGTCGAAGAGCTGATTTCAAACTTGGTGATTTATAATTTATAAGCTTGCTGATTTTAAATTCGAAATTGCTGATTTTAAATATTGCCGAACTTTAACACGCCTTTTCGGAGTTGAAATTGATAGAGTAAATTTCTTGTGAGGAGTTAAGTTATTTCTTTTGGCTGCGAGTTGCTGGAGGTTGAAGTTTAATTATTGAGAAGTCAAAGTTGACTGCTAACGCTACTAACGTGTATTTATTTTTGCAGCCAATTCCATCTGCCAGCCGCCTCACGTGATTGTCGTTTTTAAAAGTTGATGGAGTGATATTCACTTTTTGTTTTGCAGATGGCTGACGCTGCTGGAACTAGCAAGGCTGGAACTAAGGCTGCAAACAACGAAGCTGTTAAGGAGAACGCCTCCAGGCAGGCGATTATCAAGGGTTTAAAGAAATCCTTCATCCTAGAGTCAAAGATCATCTCAAAATATGGCAGTTTGACAGACACCAACCTCGGATCTTTCAACCTCGAGGCCTTCACACGCCGAATGTACGGGCAGGGTGGCAACCTTCCGACGGATGCATCACGAAATATTGTGAAGAGTGGGTTGTACAATGCAGCAGGCTTCCAACCGGCAGTCCGTTGTCCTGAGCTAATCCTCGAGTGTGCCAACTTCTACAATACTGAGGATCGAACTATCACCTCTCCCGATGGTTTGATCATGGCTAATTTCGCTCCAGATGCAATCGGCGAGGCGTTTGGAATCCTCGCCACGGACAACATGTTGTATAAGTCCAAGGCCAAGGCAGATAAGATGTACGCCACAACCTTCGAGAAGTGCGTGAGAAGAATAAACACCTCATGGATGCGCAAGCCAAAGCCACCTGCTGCCAGGCTACCGAAACAAATAATCTCAGAGGAGCTGAAGCAAGAATATTGCGACATCATTATGTTGCTCAGCAGAGTCAATGGTAGCCCGCAATCTTTCATATTCGAGCCATGGATGTTCTTTTACATCAGTGTGGTGCTCGAAGGGGATGAGCAAGTGAACTGGGCGAAGATGATAAGTGATAACATCGATGAGCAGTTCCGGAGTCTCAGAAGAACAAAAACATTTTATATGAGCTCATACGTCATCTACATGTTGGCTCGAATGACCAAGTACAGAGGATTGGCGTACCAAGAGCCAATTGGCTGCGGCTACAATCAGTTTAAGATCCACCAGTCATGCAGACAGTTACATCTTACTCACACTGATGACTTTCAAAGAGTGAATGATGCCTTCACCATGTACATCACGAGAACCCTTCAGCAGAGGCTGCAGCAGAGAATATCCGAGGAGGCTCAGATGCTGATCGAGGAGTATGGGTGTTGGTTCGTCCAGTTCCCAAAATTTACCTATTTGAGGCTGCCGGGGTACGATTCCTATGTGTACAAACTACCTAGGTACCCTACCAACAGAATGATCCTACTCGAGTTGTCTAGGCAACTGGTGGCCTACGACAAGATTATAAGGCGAAAGAAGAAGGGAGGTCTGCATTTTCCCATTGTGTTGGGAAATTCACTCGAGGAATGCCCAACCTTACAAGCAGCCAAAGAGGCCGAGGGCGAGCTAAAATTCTATAAGTTGACCCTTTATACCAGCAGGCAGAGTTTTGATCCTAAGGGAATGATTGGGACGGTGCAAGGAGAAGAATTTAAACACAAGGCTCACCTGGAGGACTTTTGGGCAAATGCGGCAAGCGAGGGCGAAATCAGGAGAAGGATGTTTTCAAGGCTCCCCCTGAAGCTAATCAGAGAGTGTGAGGTGATTAAGGTGCCAGATCAACTTGAGGAGGATACTAGAGTCACCCATCCAGATTATGAAACGGTAAAGAACGCTCCGATGCCACCAGTAGATTGGGCCGAACCAGAGATTGTGGATCTAGACACTCTGTCTATCCCGGTCATGACATTCACTAGAGCGTGGGTGGATGAGCGTGTTAATAGATTAAGGAGAAGGTCAGTCGCCCTCACGTATGACCTCATGGGTGATAGAAGGCCGCCGGTGGTAGCAAAGAGGAAGAAGCAACTCACACGAGGTCCAGAATCAAAAAGGAGGGAGCCCGTTCAGCCAGAGCCTCAGGGATCGGAAGACACGTCCTCAACTCAATTGGTCTCTCATTCTTCCAGTAGGCGCGAAGTTTCATTGTTTGCTAGTCAGAGAGCTCCAAGAAATGAGGAGCCGGAAGACGGAGAAGTTAACCAGCCAATGCTGAGAGAAGTTGATACTCAAAGTGTGAATGATCCTGAAGCTGCCAATAAGCGGGATGAAGGGGAAGAATCAGACACGGAAACCCACTTTGACTTTTCCTTCGGAGAAGAGGATGCTGGGACTCATGAGGGGAGTGATCAAGAGGTCGAGATAATTGAGCCTCCAACAAATACTGCTCGGGAAGAAGTTCGAGAGGTGGAAGCAACTGAGGAGCAGCCCCTGATTATTTATGATATTCAACGAAATTGGCTTTCACAGGCAATCAGGAGGGATCAAGATGATGACGCCGACCTAGCACTTGAAATGGAAGAACTCTTGAATAGAACAAGCAAGTCGCCAAAGCGGAAGAGGGCGAGAAAATATACAAGGATGGAAACAAATGAGGCAGGTTCCCGTAGCCTTCACATCGCTGCCCCAAGAGAAGATCACGATTTGAGTGATGCAATGCCGGAGAAGTACACAATCACCACAGTTGAGTTGGGACGCCCTTCAGGAGCGCAAGTGGTGGAAGAAGCTGAAGGTTCGTTTCAGGCATTAAAAGATAGGCTGGTAAAGAAAGAAGGAAAGTATAAAAGGTTGAAGAAAGAGCACAGAGCGTTGGTTGAGTATGTGCAAAATCTCGCACATCCTGTTGCTCAAGGTAATCCAGCAGCGGAGCTTCCACCGGAGGTGCCACGTGAGCCGATCAGCGGCTTGGAGGAAGTGAAGAGGGCTGTACGAGAAGGAGATAAGTGGGTGAATGGTGTCCGTGCTGAGGCAGAAAAGTTCATGGCGGATCTCGTCTCAACATTCCAAAATGCTTCCGGTATTCTTTCACGCTTGGATGATGTTGAGCAAGCTTGGGGAGATACCCACATCTTTAGAGACAAAACTATCCCACGTCTTGCTGTTTTGATGCGTGTTCCCACGCAAACTCTGGTGAATGAAGGGGTAATTCAAGCGGGTGATAGATATGACTTCCGTGGATGGCATTCAGCAGCGTTCACAGGGAAGAATTTCTTTGACACTGCAGCAATAGAGTCCTCCAGGATCAGAAAGGCTATGAGGAATATTCGTGAGAGTATTCTCAACACTTTGGAGTCAGTATTCGCAAGAAGGCTTGCGCATGAGGAGGTAGAAGCAGAAGGACTAAGGGCAAAATTGCAGCCCTTCTTTTCTGAGATGAGAACATTTTCCCAGCTGGATTTTGAAAACATTTCCACGTTTTCAACAATCATTCAGAGCACGCAGGATCCTATGGAGACTTGGGAAAAATCTTGTGAGAAGCACGAGCAAATGGTAGCCATCTTGGAGTATCAGCTGAATCTCACTCCATCAATTTCTGAAGAAGAGGTCGACGCAGTGCTGGCGCGATTCATAGCATACGCGGTCCGAGAGAAGAGCAAAGGAATCCGGGTCATGGACGAGAATCTTCTAGAAGGTTAGTGGGCATTAATTGCTCATACTGGTCAAAGGAGGAATCTGCTATTTTTAGGAGCATTTATGACGCCACTCTGTTGTGACCTTTTCACACATCGCCCCATTCAAAATGGGGACCCCCTTATTTTTGCTCTGTTCCGGTCTTTTGGCTTGGGTTTTTCCTCTCTCTCTCGCTCTGTCTCCTTTCTGGTGTCCGTCTTCCGGGGGTTGTGTCGTCTTTGAGCTTAAACGTGAAAATATTGGCCAAGTTTAAAATTAGGGTTTCATCATTTTTGGTCAATTCAAGGTCAAGTAAAGCGAGAAAATTGAAAATTGAACTTAACAATATTGTCAGCAGGCATCCAGCAGGCTTCCAGCCAGTTTCCATCAAATTCTGAGGTACTTACTATTTTTAGTAAGTCTGCAATTCAGGGCAATTTGTCAGCTATTTTGAGATTCCGATCATCACACGGCATTCAGAGGTACATCGGACTGCTTGCATGCCAAATTTGAGCAAAATAGACAACTTACTATTTTTAGCAGTCCGGCTTCGGGCTAATTTGGGTCCAGGATCAGAGTTTTTCTTTGCATGTCATATTCCTTCTGGGTTTTCAGACCTTCATAGCGATGTAACATGCAAGCCGGATGACCACTTTCGGATTCAGCCTTCCGAGGCTATTTTTAGGGTTTGCATGTCGAGCTTTTCTTTGCATGTCGGTGATTCCTGATGGGTTTTTCGAGAGCTTCGCGATGGTGTGACATGCAAGCGAAGATTCTCACTTGTAGGAACTTGCTATTTTAGCGGTGTGGTCCGTAACCGCTTCCCAGAGTTCAGATTCACGAGCCGATCACGCCGAAACAGAAGCAAACGGAGATCTTTGATACGCATGCAATGCAAATTAGGGTTTTCTGGAGACCTAAAAATAGGCATCAAAAGTCAAAAATCTTCAAAAATCGATGTAAACCATCGCATCCTCTTCAAAACCGGTGAAATTTCAAGTCAAGCGGGCACTTACTATTTATAGTAAGTCAAATTGAAACGTGCTAAAATAGTAAATCAGCTGCATGCGTCGTGTCAGCCAGCAAGTCACGTGGTGAGGATCGCCTCATTCAAATTTCACGTCGATCGGAGCTTGGGAGCTATCAGAATCAAGAGCTTACTATTTTTAGTAAGCCACCTTCAGAAACAGGCTATAAATAGCAGGGTGACTAAAAGTTGCAGTGTCGACAGGTTGAAAAGGTTATGAAGAAGCTATGTTTGAAATTTCAGGCCATTCCGAGCTTCAGAGGTACAAATTCAGAGAACTTACTATAAATAGCAGGGCACGTAGGCTGGCGAGGATGATGAAAATCTTGTCTAAGTCTGGAGTCTCGTCCAGCAGGCCTGGCAAAATGCGCCCAGATTGATGAAGAGGCATAAAAAATTCAAGATACAAGTTCATCCACCACACAGGGCAAAATGCGCCTAGGGTGAGAGAAGTCAAAGAAAGTCAACAGAATTTCATCCTGCTCAGGGGTCCAAATGCGCCCAAAATGGAAGAGGAAAAGGTTGAAAAAGTTTCTAAGTATGAGAAATCCGCCTCAGGGGTCAAAATGCGCCCATCCTCCACTAGTATGAAAATGCGCCCAACTTGCATGCTCGTCCTCCTCACCCTCCTAAATGCGCCCAAATGAGCTCACATGAAGACAAAAAACGGAAGTTGAAAAGTCAAGGCATTTGCAAGTTCGTCCTCCTCCTACAAGGAAATGCGCCCATGTTTGCATGTGAAAAGTAATTAAGGGTGGTGAATAAGGCGAAAATGTTACCAAGACATGGTGAAAGGTGGTAAAAGAAAGGCGTCATCCCTCTTCATGTGTAAAATGCGCCCAAGGTAAGTTAAGTATGATATGCGCCAAGGGTGGTGAAGGAAAGGTGGTGGGCGTGATTTTTTAAATTCCCTCTCAAGGTGTGATATGCGCCTAAGGTTATAGGTGTTAGAAATATCTTGCTAGGCGTTGAAGGTGATGTATTGTTAGAAAATGCTAGGCGTTGGAAAATATTTGAAAGTGTGGGGAATTAAAGTGAAGTGTGCGCCTAGGGAGTAAGGGAGTTATAAGGTGATTTTAAAAATCTTGAAGGAGTTGAAATATTTTTGAAGTGTGCTAGGCGCCTCAGGTAAGAAATGAAATATTTTCTAAGTGTTAAAATTATCTAAGGCGTTGGGTTTTTAAATGAACTTTTTCTAAGTGTGAAGTGATACGGGATGAAGTGGAGATAAAATGTACAAGGCATGCCGGGAATGAATAAAAATTTTCTATGAGAAAAAAAATTCCTCTCCACTGGCAATCAACAAAATTTTCTAAGGCAAGTTTTCGAAGGTGCAAGAGGATTTTAAAATATTTTCTAAGGAAGATTATTGAAAATATGCCTAGAACTCAATTGATAAAATTTTCCGAGGCGAGCAACTTTTCTCAGTGATAAAGTCAGAGATGAGGACATTTCAAGTTCTTCAATTTTTTCGAGAGGTCAGAGCTACACAAAGTGATCGCAGGCGAAGAACGAGTTTAAAATGATGGAAATGATATTTTTCTAAGGTTCAAAATTCGAAAATTTAAATGAACCCGTTCGTTGGGTACCCATGAATTCGAGACATTCTGACGAAAATTTTCTTCTGGGTACTGGACGTTCACAATGATGAATGGATTTCTAAATCTTTCAAGCTTCGCCGGCACCTTTTCAATGAAGAATTTAATCAGTGGTTGAGTTATGAATTTTCCTAAGGGAGAATTTTAAATTTTCTAAGGCAAACGTAAATAAAATGAGTTTTCAAAGTGAATTCTCTTCGAACGATGAATCTGAAGAGAGTTGCCTAGATAATTGTGATTAAATTCCTCGAAGATGAATTTTCCAGAGCAGATGATGAAGTTAAAATTTCAAATTCAAGTGACAGAGCTCCGGCTGGTGGATTCAAAAATGGTGAATTTAAATTTAATTTTCGAAACAAATTCAAAGGCGCCAGTCAAAGTCAAGTTTCTAGAAGAATAATATTCCCGACGACTGGAGAAGGGTGTCAGAAACACCAGAGAGGGAAAATTCGAATTCTCGAAGTGGAGTAGTGGAGTTTAATGGCACTGGCTAAAATTAACTTCTTCTAGAATTCGAATTTTAGCTATAAAATGGAGAAGTTCTTCACTCATTTTCACAACTGGAGAAGGCGAATTTGCTCTGAGAGTGAGGCATTGCAGTGAACTGTTGCTTGGAGAGTTTAAAATCTGAATGTTGCTAAGTCTGAGTGAGCTTGAAGAAGGTACGCCTTAAGTTGCTGAAGTTTGAATTTTGCTGAAGAGGTGCGCCATTGCTGAAGTAGAAGAAGGACGCCTTAAGTTGCTGAGGCTTGAAAGAATTTGAAATTGTTGCTGAGAGGTACTTGCTGAAATAGAAGAGGTACGGCCTTTGCTAGTGTTGAGGCTGAAGTTTGAAATTGAAATTTGTTTAAGCTTAGTTGAAGTTGCAAGTTAAAGAAGGACGCCTTGAAGCAGTGAAATAGTTGAGAACTTAGAGGTGCGAACTTGCTAGCTTGATATTTGCTGATTGCTGATACGAAGACATAGAAATTAAAATTGCTGATTGCTGATTGAGAAGTAAAGTCATCAAAGTTCACTTAGAAATCCGTTCTAAGTGTTGGAATTCGAACTTATTCAAGGAAGAAGCTGAGGTTGGCAAATACGGAAGTTATTGCAGCTTCTAGAATTCGGCTGCAGCCCCTATATCATGTCTTATTCTATTAAATCTAATTGCTGATGAAATGTTTGTTATGTTGCAGATGGCTGAAGCGAGGACAACCGGAAAGGACAATGGTGCCTCCAGACAGGCTACGATCAAGAAGCTCAGCAAAACATTCACGCCGGAGACGAAGTTTATTTCAAAGTTGGGCAAGTTGACGGATACTAACCTGGGCTCTGTCAACTTGGAGACCCTCAAGAACAGGCTGTTCGGAATTGGAAGTCATCGGGTTTCGGTCACTTCGCACAACATCGTCCGAAGTGGGTTATATGCAGCAGCTGGTTTTCCGCCAGCTATTCAGTGTTCGGAGTTGATTATGGAGTGCGCCAACTGCTACGAGAAAGAACACCGGTCGATCACGACACCAGATGGCCAAGTGCTTGCCAATCTTACTCCAGCGCCATTGGTGAAGCTTTCGGGATCCCGGTGCACAGAAACATGATTTACAAGTCCAGGGAGCGAGCAGAGCGGATGTATGCTTCTGCTTTCGAGAGATGCATGGATACAATTAACACTCACTGGATGAGTACTCCGAAGCCATCTCGTGCGAAGTTGCCAAAGCAGATCATAGCAGAGGACCTGAAGCAGGAGTATTGTGATCTCATTATGATGCTGAGCAGGGTAGGTGGTTGCCCTCAGTCTTACATTTTCGAGCCTTGGATGTTTTATTACATCAACCTGGTGTTGGAGGGCAAGGATTATGTCAATTGGGCTGAGATGATTAGTGATAATATACATGAGCAACTCCTGAGCCTAAGGAGGACTAAAACGTTTTACATGAGCTCCTATCTCATTTATATGCTTGCTCGTATGACGAAATATAGGGGAATTTCTTACAAGGAACCCATCGGTTGTGGCTCCCACCAGTTCAAAATCCATGAGGCGTGTACGCAGTTGCACCTGTCGAGCACAACCTATTATAAGCGTGTCAATGATTCATTCACCATGTACATTACGAGGCTGCTTCAGGAGAGGTTACAGTGCAGAATCTCTAGAAATGCCCAGGAGCTAATTGAAAGGTATGGGTGCTGGTTTATTCAATTTCCGAGATTTTCATACATTAGGCTGCAAGGTTTCTCGTCATACCCTTATAGGCTGCCTAAGTACCCAACAGATAAAATAATAATGCTAGAGATAGCTAGACAGTTGCTAGCCTTTGACAAAATCCAGAAGAAAAAGAAGGAGGGATAGAGTTTCCAATTGTGATGGGCAACTCGGATGAGGTTTGTCCTTCGATACAGGCAGCTAGGGAAGCTGAGAGTGAGCTTCAATTCTATCATTTCTCATATCACACAAGTAGACAACACTATGACCCGCACCATAACATCAACTGGGTGTTGTCAGAGGAATTCAAACACAAGGCCACCATTGAGGATTACTGGGCTGATGCAGTTGATGAGATTGAAGTGAGGAAAAGAATGTTCTCTAGGTTGCCGATTACTCTGATCAGGGAGTGTGAGGTAGTTCCAGTTCCGGACCAGGTCAGTGAGGACATGGATGTTGTTCATCCAGACTATGCAACTGTTCGGGACACTCCACTTCCGCCTATTGATTGGTCAGAGCCCGAGGTAGCTGATCTTGATACTCTCTCTATCCCAGTTATGACTTTCACCAGGGCTTGGGTTGATAGACGGGTGAGCAGATTGAAAGGTAGGTCAATTGCCTTGACCTACAACTTGATGGGAGATCACAGGACGCCCACCACAGGAAGGAAGAAACAGATTACACGAGGACCAGAGTCCAGAAAGAAAGAATTAGTTCAGCCAGAGCCTCCATGAGTCACAGTGGCAGCACCCTTGGAGACACGTTCTCCAAGCATACAGGAGGTGTCTTTATTTGCTGATCAGAGGATTGCAGCGAATCGGTACCGGAGATACAGAGTGATATTCAGCCTCCACGGAGGGAGTCAATTGGCCAGAGTGCCAATGTACCTGTTAGGGTTGATCAGCAGGATCGCAGGATGATGAGGGACTATTATGACCTCAGCAGCAGGAGATAGAGGCGGCCATGAATGATGGCGACGATGATGATATAGTGTCAGGTGACACTCAGCCACTTGAGGTCGATGAACCTCGCCAGAATGAGGAAGAAGTGAACAGGTTAGAGAAGTCGAGGCACAGGAGCAGCAGCCCTTCGATATACTATATGAGGTGCCCGATTGGCTAAAGGATAGAATGAGAAGAAGCCCGAGTGAAGAGATTGATCCAGCAGTTGAGATGGAAGAATTTTTGAATCGGATCAGTGCTCCTCCACCGAAGAAGGCAAGAAAATATTCGAAGATCTCCACCGATGAGGATGGCTCTCGTACTCTTCACGTTGCTGTCCCACGAGTCGAGTGTGACCGGAATGAAGCAGCTCCTGAAAACTATGTGGTCACCACTCTGACTTGGGACGCCCTACTGGTGCACAGATTGTTGAGGAGTGTGATAACTCCTTCCTTGCCCTCAAGGATAGATTATTCAAGAAAGAAGGAAAATATAAGAAGTTGAAACGAGAACACAAGGCTGCTAGTTGGATATGTACAGCCAGCTTGTCTCGCTCTCGAGGGCGGATGTACCAGTGATAGAGCCTCCAGCGGATATTCCTAGAGAGTCGATCAGCGGCTTAGTAGAGTTGGGGAGGATGGCACAGGAGGTACAAAATGGGTCACAGGAGTTCGTACTGAGACAGAGAAATTTATGGAGGACCTTGCCTTTGCCTTTCAACAGGCCTCACTATTTTTTGACACCTGGGATGGATGCGGTGGATCATGCTGGGGCGATGCCTCTATCTATCGTGAGTAAGGTGATCCGTCTTGAGGTGTTGAGGCATGTGCCATCCAGTTTGATTGATGGAGGTGTCATTCAGCTAATGACCGATATGATTTCTCGGGTATCTTCGCTATCACATGGTATGGCTTCTTCGACAGCACAAGATTCAGCCAGGGTACATAAGGCTATGGCCAATATCATAGATGGAGTTCAGAACACCTTCGAGGCCATCTTTGCTAGGCGGCTGAGTCCAGATGAGATAAGTCTTGGTAATTTGAGGGGTTTGCTGGTTCCCTTCTTCGCAGATGTTAAGACCTTTGTACAGGATGACTTTGAGAATACCGCTACATTCTCCACTTTGATCCAACACGCAGGACTCATTAGTCGCTTGGAGAAAATCTTGTACAAGGCACGAGCATTCAGTCACGGTATTAGAGTTTCAGTTGGATTGTGTTCCGTTTCAGTTCATGAGGTTGAGGCCGTATTAGCAGATTTGTTGAGTTGGCACGAGAGAAGGCAAATGGGAACACACTCGAAGGATCTTCTAGAAGACCAATATGGAGCATTTATTGCATTTGCTATTTTTGGGAGTGAGTGGGAATCTTTGATTCATTTAATGTACCACTCCCTATTCTGGCAGTTTTTAGGGTTAGGGCTGAGGTGGCACGATTCTGGCCACTCTATTAATTGTAACCCTAGCCGTCCTTTGGGACTTGGCTAGCTATAAAAGGGGAGTCCCCCTCATTTGTAAGGCATTAGAATTAGAAATTAGAGATCAGAGATTAGATCAGAGCTAGAATTGAGATAGAGTTAGAGCTAGATTGTAGAGCATTTTTGCATAATTTGGAGAAGAGAGAAAGTTTTCCCTTTGAAAACTTTTGAAGAGATTGTTGTGTAACACATTTTATGATAATAGATCTTTTCATTGATGATGGAATTCGTCTAGTCATGAAATGCTAGCAAGGTTTCTTCTTCCTTTCGTATCCAAGTAGCTTAGTTCATGCAAAGTAGCTTACTTCGGTGTATGGTGTTTTATTGAGATAGCTTCGCTTTATTCCATACCACTAGCGGCTTGTTGATGATAAGTCTGCCTTGCGTGGTCAACTGGACATTATCTTGTGTTTAACTTCGGTTGTGGTTTACATACTTATATGCGTTGTTCTGATGGTGTATGTATGTTAAATTATAACTTGAATATCTTTTGCTATCCCCTTTGAAGATTGCACCGATTTTGCTGAGGCTGTCCGACGGAGGCTAGGCGAAATCTGGTTGAAGTCTATTGAAACGAAGCCCCATATACCCTGCATTTAGAATAGAGTACAAATTTCTTAGGCCCTTTCCCTTTTACTTTCCGCACTTTCTGATTAGTTTTAGGAAAAGAACCACATTGCCAAATCATACACATGAGAATCCCCTTCAAAATCATACATTAGCTGCTAACTGCAAGAAATCTGGACAATTGTGTAAGTCCCCTCGTACGAACACAGCAATACACATCAACCAAACTGGGTCTATTCGCACTTAAGGAACCTTGGAGTTGAACATGCGAACTTTCTCGCAATCTTAGCGCATGGAATACTTTGATCAAGAGAGAACGGAGTAGCCCAAACTATTTTGTTCTGCTGTTTGGTATGGTCACAAAAACCACATCAACAGGGAACTGGCGCTAGAAGGAGGGCCTTTAAGGATCCTTCGCAGTGAAGCAATCACATTCAAATAAGAAGGGATTTCATTGAAAAGAAATTCATTGGAGAAAGAATTATCATGAGTAAAGATGGTGCTACCGCATAGAGAGATATTTCCAGTGCTGCAGCCTAACTTGGGATTCAACGACGACCAAGAAGACATTCTTTCAGGACTGAACAACCTTGCTTGGAAGACAAAGGAGAGCTACGCCCAGTACATGAGAACTTGCTTCGTGTTGGAGGAAGAAGAAGAAAAGGCTATTGAAATTCAAGTCGCAATTGAAAGGAATTTGCTCGATCAAAGACATCCACTCGCTCCTCTTCCTCGCCGACAGTGAGCAGCTACATCCTGGATCGAATCAGTTCATTCTCACCCGACAAGTTGAAAAGAATCCTGAGGTCCACACCAAGTTCACACAAAGATTTTGTGGAGTTAGAATTGCCTACTAGAGCGAGAAAGAAGAAAGAAGTCCGTCCGAGTAAAGAAGCTGAGTCAAGTGAAGAAGTGTTTTCAAACGAAGAAGCTCAGTCTAGTGAAGAAAGCAGAGAAGAGATTACAAGTCTGTTTCGAACTCCACCAAGTGTTTCAAGGTTTGCTCAACCTAAAGCCGTTCAAGTTACTACACCAGTGTTCGTTCGGCAACCAGTTCAGGTTACCACAACCCCAGTTATCGTATATCAAAGGAGGTATCCAAATCAAGCAATGGCTCAACCAGGAGGCCAACCCGCTCCTAACGGTGCTACTTGGCTCGTTACTAATCCTTCACCTCTAGAGTTTGCTGATTATCACGATATGCCAAAGAATCCGGAGCATTTTTGCACCAAGTATCAAGTCCATGATCCGAACCGTTCTGCTGAGGACCATATTAAGATGTTCGAAGATCATTTGCGAAACCGACAAATTGCCTACGCAGATGTGGCATGCAGATTGTTCCCGTATTCCTTGGGAGAAGAAGCTCACTTTTGGTTCATACATTTGCCAGTTGGATCCATCAGAACATGGGAGCAGATGAAGGAGGCTTTCATTGGGAAGTTTGGTATTCCTATCACCTTAGTGGAGCTCTTCCGCCAGTTCACGGAGGTAAGAAGACAAGACAAAGAGCCCATTCATGCCTTCAACAATAGATTCCAAAAGGCTCTCACAAGGCTACGTACTCCGTACATGGTTCCCGATGCAAGGGAAAATTACTATGCAGCTTTGGATCCATTAACCGCTATGTTCGTGAGACAAGCTCATCCCATTCCAGCAGATATGAATCAAGCATATGCTAAGGCAGTTGAAGTAAGTCAGAATACGGGTCAAAACATAACTGGACCTTCTTTGTACACTGGCTTGGTCACCACGAACAATCAAATGCAGACTCTTGCTCCAGCATGGAATCAGCAAATTCCAACGTTGAATCCAGTTCCGCAACCGGCATATCATGTTACACCACCATCAGACCAATTGATTCTCCATCCTGGGGTACCTCTATCCCAGACTCCGGCTACACAGCCTGTCTATCTCCAGAACACAGTACCTGCAACAAGGACACAAGAGGAGAAAGATGAAATGAAAGAATTAGTAGAACAAATGAAAAGGCTGTCATCTGAGGTAACTCACCTCAGAAATCAAAATAACCAAATGCAATCAATGATAAAGAATTATCAGGCACATCCAGGTGCCAATCGAGGATATCACAATAATCCTCAACAGCATCAAGATGCCCATCAAGGACATGGACACGATAACAGCCATGGGTATCGAAATAATAATCAAGGGTATCAAAAGAGGTCCTGGAATACCGGACCTAATAACGGAGGAGTTCCATCACCGCTAGATAACCCGCCGCCTCCAGAAAATCGTCCCGCGGACAGAGTATTTTTGGCAGAAGCTGCTATGTCAGGATGGTGTCGACTTCATAACACAAGTCAGCACTCAGAGTTACAATGCCATGAGTTTCAAGTAGCAGCTGATATCTTTAAAGGAGAAGTGAAAAGCACGGAGGGTACTGAAAATCCTCCGACCACTGGGTATGAGATTGTACCAGTGCAAAGATATGACCAGGCACTAATCATAGAAAGTGTCAATCTTGTGTCCGAATATCAGAACTACGCGCCACCGGAAGCTAATTATAGATTCCCACCAGCTTCGGCTAACGGTCCTGTGGAGGCGCCAGACACTCCAGTTTATGAGGAAGCCCAAGTTTATTCAGAAGCTCAAACGTATTCAGAAGTTCAAGATACTTATTCAGAGGGGCCGCATGAGCAGGGTAACTACGTTTTCCCACCTCTCGATAATAGCGTGTTAGTAGAAGGAAGTAGAGAGGTGCAAGCATTTCAGACTTCCGGAGGAGCAGCACCCAAGGTGTACCAGAGGACTTATCACCAAAAGGAGCCTTTGACGTCCTCGATTCCTCCGAATAATTTTACAACCCCGCCGAATCCAAATGCGAGTAACAATCCAAATTTGCCTAGGGATTCTCCGGAGTACAGACAACAGAATGTGATGCAGAATAGAAATGGACAACAAACTGTCCAGCAACAGCCAATCCACGTGATGCAACGTCCTCAAAAGGACAATCTTCCAAGAGATGACATGAAAAGATTAAGTTCTTACGTGCTAGAGGAAGTGAAGAAGATAAAGGTTAGTCTTCCCTTGTATGAGTTGATGAAAATCTCTGAGGTTAGAGATACAATTTTGGGAAGTCTATATGAAACACCAGTTGCAAAGAGCACACCTCAAGAAGCACCCAGTTCATCAAGGAATCCTCCAGTAAATGCACAGTCACGTCCCGTGCAGAATGCAAACATGGTAGAAGAGGTGTCGTATGCGCCGTTTAACGCTTGGGAAGCTCCACAGCAATCGCAAGGTTTTGTGGGCGTAGTACAAGGATCTTCAAGTGAACCTGAGAAGCCAAGGACCGAGGATAAGAGAAGAGTTAGATTCAGTTTGCCCGCAGAACAAAGGCAAGAGCAGACCCAGAGGGTCACCCGTGAAATCAAGTTTCACCATGGGATGAAAAGAATGAAAGAAAGAGCATTGTACCCGAGGAAAGGAAGAAACCAGTAGTATTCTACCAGGGGAAAGATGAGCCAGTCCCGTTCTTGGTATCAGTTAGAATCTTTGGGAAGTTATTGCACAATTGTTTGATTGATTCAGGTGCTTCTAGCAACGTCATGCCATTAAAGGTGTGTCAAAGGTTGGGTATAGTCCCGTTGCATACCACCAAGAAGGTGACCCAGCTCGACAAAACCGAAGTACCAGTGGTTGGGGAGTTAAATAATATTCATATGCAGTTGTCAGCTGATCCCCGAATCCAGAGCTGTATTGACATCTCAGTGGTCGACATACCGGATGGGTATGGCATGTTACTGAGCCGAGACTGGGCAAGAAAGCTGAATGGGTACATTGCAACAGACTTCTCCCACATGTGGCTTCCATGGAAAGGAGTCCCAAATCAAATCAAGGTTGAGAGTACACCAAGATTGAAGCTGATGATCACGGAATATGGAGAGGATAATGAAATTTTGTTCGTAGAGACTGATTTAGGCTCGTATAGGCCTGTTAAGCAAGAAGTATTGATGCTACAAAGTTCAAGTGAGGGAAAATGTTTGGAAGATACCACGAGCTCCACCGAAGTGTTGATTGAAAGTGACTCAAGCGATAGTGAAGGTGGAGGAACATTTGAGAATTTCAGGGACTTTGTCCTGAACAGTGTGAAACAAGAGACGGAGTTAGGGAAAGATGCTTCATTTAAGAATTTGCTGCTTCCCAACTGGTGTCGAATACACGAAGCATTTCATTCAGAGATCACTTGTGCCCTGTGCAAGGTGGCACTAGAACAAGTTGCAAGGCTTGTTCCCCATACTCCATTACAAGAAGAACATCAAGAAGAAAACGAGATTCTAATAGAACATCAAAAGATGAATGAAGAGAATAGTGCTTTGATAGAAGAAATTGTAAAAGATGATCTCACTCAGTCAGAAGTTGAAGAAAAGACTCTGGAGATATGCAATCAAGAAGAAACGTGTGTTCAGTCTCCCAATACCCCTACAGAGAATCAAGTGTGGACTTTAAGGTTCAATGGATCAAAGTCAAAGAAGGGAAATGGAGCAGGATTTGAATTGATTAGCCCGACAGGAGAAGCTTATTTAGGTGCTTATAGACTCCAGTTTTCATGCACCAACAACGTTGCCGAATATGAGTCCTTAATCCATGGATTGCTCCTTGCAATTCAGAAGGGGGCCAAGATTGTATATGCCATTGGAGATTCTGACATTGTGGTCCGACAAGTAAGAAAGCAGTTCGCCTGCCATGATAAGAGATTGAACCGCTACCGGAACAGAGTCTGGGACCTGATAGAGAGCTTTGATGCATTCAACATAAAGCAAGTATACAGATCTAAAAATACCGTTGCAAACTCTTTGGCACAAGCTGCCAGCTCATTGGAACCACTGGCAATGGAGGGATTAAAGAAGTTCACAGTGGAGTTGGTTTCAACACCGGCCATCCCTGATAACATAAAGAACTTCCAAGTGTTCGAAGACGACAAGCAGATTCTGGACTTTCTCACAAACTCAGGAGTGTTCGAAGCACAAATTATTGATGAGGAAGAAATTGAGGAAGCAGAATATGACACAGAAGGAATTTTGAATTTGAAGACTAATGTAATCCCGAAAGGGATGGTTGAATTGGAAAGACTATTTGATACTGACAGATTGAGTAGAAATCAAAGCACGCAAGGCAATGATTGTGAACCTGTCAACCTCGGAACAAGTGAACAAGTGAAAAACGTTTTTATTGGAAAGGTTTGTACACCCGAAGAAAAGGAAGGTATCTTAAAGGTTATGAAAGAGTTTCCAGAGGTGATAGCCTGGGGATATGAAGATTTAAAGACATATGATACATCACTGATTACACATACAATACCACTGAAACCAGGAAGCAAGCCATTCAGACAGAGGCAGAGGCCAGTGAATCCATTATTGGAACCGTTAATTTATCAAGAAGTCAAGAAGCTCCTTTCAGCCAGGATTATTTTTCCAGTGAGGCACTCCACGTGGGTCGCCAATCTCGTGCCTGTCAGAAAGAAGAATGGAGAGATAAGGCTATGTGTCAACTTCCGAAATTTGAATAGGGCCTCTGAGAAAGATAATTATCCTCTGCCTTCATTAGATGAAGTGTTGCAAATAGTGAATGGCTCACAAATGATGTCCTTCCTGGACGGATATTTAGGCTACAACCAAGTGATGGTTGAACATGAAGATAGATTGAAGACTGCGTTCACCACAAAATGGGGAACATTTTCCTACAGAAGAATGCCTTTCGGCTTAATCAACGCGGGAGCCACTTTCCAACGAGCAATGGACATCGCTTTTCGAGACCTTGTCGGAAAGTGCATAATAATTTACATGGACGACCTGACGGTGTTCTCAAAGAAAAGAGGAGATCACGTTGAAGATCTAAGAAAGATATTTCAGAGATGCAGAAGGTTTGGTGTTTCTCTGAATGCTAAGAAATGCATATTTGGCGTCACCGAAGGTAAACTGCTGGGTCACGTTATTTCAGAAAAGGGCATATCCATTGACCCTGAACGTATTGGAGCCATCTCAAGGATTGGTCTGCCAGGCACTCAGAAAGAATTAAGGTCATTCTTCGGAAAGATTAATTTTGTTAGAAAGTTCATAACCGGGTTCGCTGAGATAGTGAGGCCCCTGAATGCAATGTTGAAGAAAGATGCAAAGGTAGAGTGGACCCCACAGACTAAGAAGGCTTTTGATGAAATTAAGCAAGCTATAGTGGACGCTCCAGTACTGGTCAGTCCAGACTACACGAAGCCGTTCTATTTGTATTCATTTGCTTCAGAGCACACCTGTGCAGCAGTGTTGACCCAAAGAACTGAAGAAAAAGATGAGCACCCAATTGCTTTTATGAGCTCACCCTTGAAAGAAGCGGAATTAAGATATCCAAGCATTGAGAAGCAAGCGTATGCTTTGGTGAAGGCCGTCAAGAAATTTAGACATTACATCTTGAGGAGCAAGATCCATGCGATTGTTCCAGACGCCACGGTGAAGATTTTATTGATGCAGAATGAGTTAGGTGAAAGAAGAGGAAAGTGGGTCGCCACTTTGCAAGAATATGATATTGAGATACAGCCGATGAAGTTAGTCAGAGGACAAGCTTTGGCTCAAACGATTGCAATGGTTGGTCCGGAATTAGTTCAACAGGCTTATGTATTAGAGGAAGTGTCTCCCGGAGAATGGTACGATGACACAGTATATTACTTGCTGAACCACAGATGCCCTCGTCATTTGAATCCAGTCCAGCGGAGAGCGCTGAGAATGAGAAGTCAGAGATTTATGCTTCAAGGATCAGTCCTCTACAGGAGGAATTATGAAGGTATTTATTTGAGATGTGTAGGAAAACAAGAAGCGAAGCAGCTAATGGAACACTTCCATGAGAAATTTGGAACCGGACACGGAGGAAGTTTGGCCACAGCTCATCAGATCCTGAGGGCTGGTTATTATTGGCCCACGCTCTTCAAAGACACATATGAACATGTGAAGGCTTGCCACATATGCCAGACGGCAGCTAATAGAGGAAGGCATCCCGCTATGCCTCTGCAACCAGTGATTGAAGTGAGACCTTTTGCAAAGTGGGGATTAGATTTTATTGGTATGATCAATCCGCCGTCATCAGGACAACACAGATATATCTTGACAGCGACAGACTACTGCACCAAATGGACAGAAGCACAGGCTTTGAAGCAGTGCACTTCAGATGTAGTCATCAGATTCCTTGAAGAAAATATAGTGACAAGATTCGGATGCCCCCATGTCCTAGTCAGCGACAACGGTTCAGCTTTCTCATCGCTGAAGTTTTCCAACTGGGCTTTTGAGTATGGAATTACACTGAAGTTTTCCTCCAATTACTATCCACAGGGGAATGGACTAGCAGAGTCCACAAATAAGAATTTATTGAATGCCATCAAGAAGTTACTGGATAAAAATCCGAAAGATTGGCACACACAGTTGAGGTTTGCTCTTTGGGCAGACAGGATAAGAACAAAAAGTTCCTTGGGAACGTCTCCCTACCACTTGGTTTACGGACAGGATCCAGTGTTTCCAGTCCAGTTAAGGATCCCTACTCTCCAGTTTATTCAGGAATACCTCGAAAGAGAGGATCAAGTTCAGACAAGATTGTCCCAGTTGATGCATCTAGAAGAGAAAAGAGATGAAGCTCTGGAGAATCTAACGAAACACCAAGCTATAGTAAAGAGATGGTTTGATAAACAGGCTAAGATCAAGTCGTTCAGGATTTCGGACTTGGTTTTATATTGGGACAAGGCCCACGAGAAGAAGGGTGATCATGATAAGTTTGACAAATTGTGGTTGGGTCCATATCAGATTTCTGAAATCCTTGGGGATAATGCATTCAGATTGCGTACTTTGACAGGGGAGGATGTCCCGTTGCCCGTCAACGGACAGTTCCTCAAGCATTATTTCCAGTCCTAGGTTCTCTCCGAGAGCCTGCTTTGTAAAATAGTTAGGTTAGATTTGTTTTCCCGTTCGTTTGCTTTCCGTTTGCTTTCCTGTTTTTCTTTTGGTTTTGGTTTGTTGCCCTTTGGGTTTTTGGTTTGGCGTTTCCGTCCCTTGAGTTGTCCGCTCAAGTGGTTTTGGTTTGGAATGGGCAAGGATTTAGGGTTTTCCCGTTGCGATGGGGTGATGATGTTTCAACGTTCACAATGTGGTCTCTTTCACTGGAATTTGCATAAATTTTCGAAAAGAATTAAGGTTGTTTTCCTCTTGTTATCATCCGGTTTAGAGATTGAACTCGTCTCAGGAGATTAACCCGTTATAGTGTCTTAACACATGAGTCTAAAGACCTTAAAAAAATCTTACCTATCTCCACTCTGAGTCATTTTGGTTTCTTGGGAAAGGTTTTGGCAGGTGAAAATCTTACATCTTGCTTCAGCGCCACTGCAATTCTCAAACCCATTGGAGGCTTCATTGCCTGCCAGCCAATTGAGGAATTGACGGAGAAATCAAGTGATGGAAAAGAAAATGTGCTTAAAAGAAAAATCCAAAAAAAAAAAAGAAAAATGAGAAAATGAAAATGAAAGAAATATTATAAAATATTGGTTTTGGGAACATACGAGTAACTCCACCGGGGCTATGGACGCCCGGCCGGCAGTGGAGCAATATTCGTGAGAATTGTAGCGATAACCTCGTCGGGGCTATGGACGCCTGACCGGCAGCGAGGCAATGTCCAGGATGCTTTTGAAGTTAAGATATTTATATAACCTGCTACAGCCGATTTCGGAAGTCGACATGGTTTAGAGGTGGAATGCATGCACACACTCACAAGGTTTTAGATGAAAGTGTCTTGATCCAATATCGGATTCTTCTCCCCTTTTGAGTAAGTGTCCTTTCCGTATGATGGTTTGAGGAAGATTAATCTGAGTTCAATTCTTAAAGTGTTTTTCAACACTTTCCTGTGGAGTCGCCAGATGTTGTGACCTTTTCACACATCGCCCCATTCAAAATGGGGACCCCCTTATTTTTGCTCTGTTCCGGTCTTTTGGCTTGGGTTTTTCCTCTCTCTCTCGCTCTGTCTCCTTTCTGGTGTCCGTCTTCCGGGGGTTGTGTCGTCTTTGAGCTTAAACGTGAAAATATTGGCCAAGTTTAAAATTAGGGTTTCATCATTTTTGGTCAATTCAAGGTCAAGTAAAGCGAGAAAATTGAAAATTGAACTTAACAATATTGTCAGCAGGCATCCAGCAGGCTTCCAGCCAGTTTTCATCAAATTCTGAGGTACTTACTATTTTTAGTAAGTCTGCAATTCAGGGCAATTTGTCAGCTATTTTGAGATTCCGATCATCACACGGCATTCAGGGTACATCGGACTGCTTGCATGCCAAATTTGAGCAAAAATAGACAACTTACTATTTTTAGCAGTCCGGCTTCCAGGGCTAATTTCAGGGTCCAGATGCAGAGTTTGTCTTTGCATGTCTGCATATTCCTTCTGGGTTTTTCAAGACCTTCGCAACGATGTAACATGCAAGCCGAGATGACCACTTTCAGGATTCAGCCTTCCGAGGCTATTTTTAGGGTTTGCATGTCGAGCTTTTCTTTGCATGTCAGGTGATTCCTGATGGGTTTTTCGAGAGCTTCGCGATGGTGTGACATGCAAACGAAGATTCTCACTCAGTAAGGAACTTTCTATTTTAGCAGTGTCCTACCGCTTCCGCAGTTCAGATTCACGAGCATCACAATGCCGCAGAAAACAGAGGCAAACGGAGATCTTTTGATACGCATGCAATGCAAATTAGGGTTTCCAGCTTCGGAGCCTAAAAATAGGCATCAAAAGTCAAAATCTTCGAAAACCGATGTAAACCATCGCGATCGCCGTCTTCAAGCTATCTCGGTGAAATTTCAAGTCAAACGGAGCACTTACTATTTATAGTAAGTCAAATTGGAAACGTGCTAAAAATAGTAAATCAGCTGCATGCGTGTCACCAGCAAGTCACGTGGTGAGGATCGCCTCATTCAAATTTCACGTCGATCGGAGCTTGGGAGCTATCAGAATCAAGAGCTTACTATTTTTAGTAAGCCACCTTCAGAAACAGGCTATAAATAGCAGGGTGACTAAAAGTTGCAGTGTCGACAGGTTGAAAAGGTTATGAAGAAGCTATGTTTGAAATTTCAGGCCATTCCGAGCTTCAGAGGTACAAATTCAGAGAACTTACTATAAATAGCAGGGCACGTAGGCTGGCGAGGATGATGAAAATCTTGTCTAAGTCTGGAGTCTCGTCCAGCAGGCCTGGCAAAATGCGCCCAGATTGATGAAGAGGCATAAAAAATTCAAGATACAAGTTCATCCACCACACAGGGCAAAATGCGCCTAGGGTGAGAGAAGTCAAAGAAAGTCAACAGAATTTCATCCTGCTCAGGGGTCCAAATGCGCCCAAAATGGAAGAGGAAAAGGTTGAAAAAGTTTCTAAGTATGAGAAATCCGCCTCAGGGGTCAAAATGCGCCCATCCTCCACTAGTATGAAAATGCGCCCAACTTGCATGCTCGTCCTCCTCACCCTCCTAAATGCGCCCAAATGAGCTCACATGAAGACAAAAAACGGAAGTTGAAAAGTCAAGGCATTTGCAAGTTCGTCCTCCTCCTACAAGGAAATGCGCCCATGTTTGCATGTGAAAAGTAATTAAGGGTGGTGAATAAGGCGAAAATGTTACCAAGACATGGTGAAAGGTGGTAAAAGAAAGGCGTCATCCCTCTTCATGTGTAAAATGCGCCCAAGGTAAGTTAAGTATGATATGCGCCAAGGGTGGTGAAGGAAAGGTGGTGGGCGTGATTTTTTAAATTCCCTCTCAAGGTGTGATATGCGCCTAAGGTTATAGGTGTTAGAAATATCTTGCTAGGCGTTGAAGGTGATGTATTGTTAGAAAATGCTAGGCGTTGGAAAATATTTGAAAGTGTGGGGAATTAAAGTGAAGTGTGCGCCTAGGGAGTAAGGGAGTTATAAGGTGATTTTAAAAATCTTGAAGGAGTTGAAATATTTTTGAAGTGTGCTAGGCGCCTCAGGTAAGAAATGAAATATTTTCTAAGTGTTAAAATTATCTAAGGCGTTGGGTTTTTAAATGAACTTTTTCTAAGTGTGAAGTGATACGGGATGAAGTGGAGATAAAATGTACAAGGCATGCCGGGAATGAATAAAAATTTTCTATGAGAAAAAAAATTCCTCTCCACTGGCAATCAACAAAATTTTCTAAGGCAAGTTTTCGAAGGTGCAAGAGGATTTTAAAATATTTTCTAAGGAAGATTATTGAAAATATGCCTAGAACTCAATTGATAAAATTTTCCGAGGCGAGCAACTTTTCTCAGTGATAAAGTCAGAGATGAGGACATTTCAAGTTCTTCAATTTTTTCGAGAGGTCAGAGCTACACAAAGTGATCGCAGGCGAAGAACGAGTTTAAAATGATGGAAATGATATTTTTCTAAGGTTCAAAATTCGAAAATTTAAATGAACCCGTTCGTTGGGTACCCATGAATTCGAGACATTCTGACGAAAATTTGCTTCTGGGTACTGGACGTTCACAATGATGAATGGATTTCTAAATCTTTCAAGCTTCGCCGGCACCTTTTCAATGAAGAATTTAATCAGTGGTTGAGTTATGAATTTTCCTAAGGGAGAATTTTAAATTTTCTAAGGCAAACGTAAATAAAATGAGTTTTCAAAGTGAATTCTCTTCGAACGATGAATCTGAAGAGAGTTGCCTAGATAATTGTGATTAAATTCCTCGAAGATGAATTTTCCAGAGCAGATGATGAAGTTAAAATTTCAAATTCAAGTGACAGAGCTCCGGCTGGTGGATTCAAAAATGGTGAATTTAAATTTAATTTTCGAAACAAATTCAAAGGCGCCAGTCAAAGTCAAGTTTCTAGAAGAATAATATTCCCGACGACTGGAGAAGGGTGTCAGAAACACCAGAGAGGGAAAATTCGAATTCTCGAAGTGGAGTAGTGGAGTTTAATGGCACTGGCTAAAATTAACTTCTTCTAGAATTCGAATTTTAGCTATAAAATGGAGAAGTTCTTCACTCATTTTCACAACTGGAGAAGGCGAATTTGCTCTGAGAGTGAGGCATTGCAGTGAACTGTTGCTTGGAGAGTTTAAAATCTGAATGTTGCTAAGTCTGAGTGAGCTTGAAGAAGGTACGCCTTAAGTTGCTGAAGTTTGAATTTTGCTGAAGAGGTGCGCCATTGCTGAAGTAGAAGAAGGACGCCTTAAGTTGCTGAGGCTTGAAAGAATTTGAAATTGTTGCTGAGAGGTACTTGCTGAAATAGAAGAGGTACGGCCTTTGCTAGTGTTGAGGCTGAAGTTTGAAATTGAAATTTGTTTAAGCTTAGTTGAAGTTGCAAGTTAAAGAAGGACGCCTTGAAGCAGTGAAATAGTTGAGAACTTAGAGGTGCGAACTTGCTAGCTTGATATTTGCTGATTGCTGATACGAAGACATAGAAATTAAAATTGCTGATTGCTGATTGAGAAGTAAAGTCATCAAAGTTCACTTAGAAATCCGTTCTAAGTGTTGGAATTCGAACTTATTCAAGGAAGAAGCTGAGGTTGGCAAATACGGAAGTTATTGCAGCTTCTAGAATTCGGCTGCAGCCCCTATATCATGTCTTATTCTATTAAATCTAATTGCTGATGAAATGTTTGTTATGTTGCAGATGGCTGAAGCGAGGACAACCGGAAAGGACAATGGTGCCTCCAGACAGGCTACGATCAAGAAGCTCAGCAAAACATTCACGCCGGAGACGAAGTTTATTTCAAAGTTGGGCAAGTTGACGGATACTAACCTGGGCTCTGTCAACTTGGAGACCCTCAAGAACAGGCTGTTTGGAATTGGAAGTCATCGGGCTTCGGTCACTTCGCACAACATCGTCCGGAGTGGGTTATATGCAGCAGCTGGTTTTCCGCCAGCTATTCAGTGTTCGGAGTTGATTATGGAGTGCCCAACCGCTACGAGAAAGAACACCGGTCGATCACGACACCAGATGGCCAAGTGCTTGCCAATCTTACTCCAGCAGCCATTGGTGAAGCTTTCGGGATCCCGGTGCACAGAAACATGATTTACAAGTCCAGGGAGCGAGCAGAGCGGATGTATGCTTCTGCTTTCGAGAGATGCATGGATACAATTAACACTCACTGGATGAGTACTCCGAAGCCATCTCGTGCGAAGTTGCCAAAGCAGATCATAGCAGAGGACCTGAAGCAGGAGTATTGTGATCTCATTATGATGCTGAGCAGGGTAGGTGGTTGCCCTCAGTCTTACATTTTCGAGCCTTGGATGTTTTATTACATCAACCTGGTGTTGGAGGGCAAGGATTATGTCAATTGGGCTGAGATGATTAGTGATAATATACATGAGCAACTCCTGAGCCTAAGGAGGACTAAAACGTTTTACATGAGCTCCTATCTCATTTATATGCTTGCTCGTATGACGAAATATAGGGGAATTTCTTACAAGGAACCCATCGGTTGTGGCTCCCACCAGTTCAAAATCCATGAGGCGTGTACGCAGTTGCACCTGTCGAGCACAACCTATTATAAGCGTGTCAATGATTCATTCACCATGTACATTACGAGGCTGCTTCAGGAGAGGTTACAGTGCAGAATCTCTAGAAATGCCCAGGAGCTAATTGAAAGGTATGGGTGCTGGTTTATTCAATTTCCGAGATTTTCATACATTAGGCTGCAAGGTTTCTCGTCATACCCTTATAGGCTGCCTAAGTACCCAACAGATAAAATAATAATGCTAGAGATAGCTAGACAGTTGCTAGCCTTTGACAAAATCCAGAAGAAAAAGAAGAGAGGGATAGAGTTTCCAATTGTGATGGGCAACTCGGATGAGGTTTGTCCTTCGATACAGGCAGCTAGGGAAGCTGAGAGTGAGCTTCAATTCTATCATTTCTCATATCACACAAGTAGACAACACTATGACCCGCACCATAACATCAACTGGGTGTTGTCAGAGGAATTCAAACACAAGGCCACCATTGAGGATTACTGGGCTGATGCAGTTGATGAGATTGAAGTGAGGAAAAGAATGTTCTCTAGGTTGCCGATTACTCTGATCAGGGAGTGTGAGGTAGTTCCAGTTCCAGACCAGGTCAGTGAGGACATGGATGTTGTTCATCCAGACTATGCAACTGTTCGGGACACTCCACTTCCGCCTATTGATTGGTCAGAGCCCGAGGTAGCTGATCTTGATACTCTCTCTATCCCAGTTATGACTTTCACCAGGGCTTGGGTTGATAGACGGGTGAGCAGATTGAAAGGTAGGTCAATTGCCTTGACCTACAACTTGATGGGAGATCACAGGACGCCCACCACAGGAAGGAAGAAACAGATTACACGAGGACCAGAGTCCAGAAAGAAAGAATTAGTTCAGCCAGAGCCTCCACGAGTTACAGTAGCAGTACCTTTGGAGACACGTTCTCCAAGCATACAGGAGGTGTCTTTGTTTGCTGATCAGAGAATTGCATTGAATCAGGTACCGGAGATACAGAGTGATATTCAGCCTCCACGGAGGGAGGCAATTACCGAAAAGCCAATGTAATTGCTAGGCTTGATCAAAGGATGATGAGGGGACTATTATCGACTCCCTCGCCCAGCAGAGATAGAGGCGCTATGAATGATGCATATGACGATGATGTAGTGTCAGACACTACCTGTACTTGAGGTCGGCGAACCCTCGCTAATGAGGAAGAAGTGGAACAAAGGAGAAGTCGAAAGGCACGAGCAGCAGCCCTCGGGATATACTATATGAGGTGCCCGATTACAAGGATAGAATGAGAAGAAGCCCGAAAGGAAGAGATTGATCCAAAGGCTGGAGATGGGAAGAGTTCTGAACCGACTGCTGCCTCCAATCAAGAAGAAGGCAAGAAAGCTGGAAGATCTCCACCGGGATGAGGATGGCTCTCGCATTCTTCACGCTAAGCTGTCCCACGAGTCGTAGTGTGACCGAATGAAGCAGCTCCCCGAAAACTATGTGGTCACCACTCTTGACTTGGGACGCCCCACTGGTGCACGCATTGTTGAGGAGGATAACCTTCCTTTGCCCTCAAGGATAGATTTCATTCATTAGAAAGAAGGAAAATATATAGTTGAAACGAACACAAGGCTAGCTGGATATGCGTACACAGCAGCTTGTCTCTGTTCTCGAGGGCGGATGTACCGCTGATAGAGCTCCAAATGGATATTCCTAGAGAGTCGACGGGCCGCTTAGTAGAGTTGGGGAGGATGAGGCGCACAAATGGGTCACGTGGAGTTCAGACCGGTGACAGAGAAATTTATGGAGGACCTGCCTTTGCCTTTCAGCAGGCCTCTACTATTTTGACACGGATGGATACGGTAGATCATGCTTGGGGCGATGCCTCTATCTATCAGAGTAAGGTGATCCAGCGCCTTGAGGTATTGAGGCATGTGCCATTGCAGTTGTTGATTGATGGAGGTGTCATTCAGGCGAATGACCGATATGATTTCTCTCGGTGGTATTCTTCGCCTATCACAGGGCGTGGCTTCTTCGATGCAGCACAGGCGGATTCAGCCAGGATACATAAGGCTATGGCCAATATCATAGATGGAGTTCAGAACACCTTCGAGGCCATCTTTGCTAGGCGGCTGAGTCCAGATGAGATAAGTCTTGATAATTTGAGGGGCTTGCTGGTTCCCTTCTTCGCAGATGTTAAGACCTTTGTACAGGATGACTTTGAAAATACTGCTACATTCTCCACTTTGATCCAGAACAGGCAGGACTCATTAGCTGCTTGGAGAAAATCTTGTACGAGGCACCTATATTCAGTCACTGTGTTAGAGTTTCAGCTGGATTGTGTTCCACCGATTTCAATTCAGGAGGTTGAGGCCGTACTTAGCAGATTTGTTGAGTTGGCAGTCAGAGAGAAGGCAAATGGGAACACACTACTGGACGAGGATCTTCTAGAAGACTGAATATGGAGCATTTATTGCATTTGTTATTTTTGGGAGTGAGTGGGAATCTTTGATTCATTTAATGTACCACTCCCTATTCTGGCAGTTTTTAGGGTTAGGGCTGAGGTGGCACGATTCTGGCCACTCTATTAATTGTAACCCTAGCCGTCTTTTGGGACTTGGCTAGCTATAAAAGGGGGAGTCCCCCTCATTTGTAATGCATTAGAATTAGAAATTAGAGATCAGAGATTAGATCAGAGCCAGAATTGAGATAGAGTTAGAGCTAGATAGTGTAGTATTGTAGAGCATTTTGCATAATTTGGAGAAGAGAGAAAGTTTTCCCTTTGAAAACTTTTGAAGAGATTGTTGTGTAACACATTTTATGATAATAGATCTTTTCATTGATGATGGAATTCGTCTAGTCATGAAATGCTAGCAAGGTTTCTTCTTCCTTTCGTATCCAAGTAGCTTAGTTCATGCAAAGTAGCTTACTTCGGTGTGTGGTGTTTTATTGAGATAGCTTCGCTTTATTCCATACCACTAGCTGCTTGTTGATGATAAGTTCGCCTTGTGTGGTCAACTGGACATTATCTTGTGTTTAACTTCGGTTGTGGTTTACATACTTATATGCGTTGTTCTGATGGTGTGTGTATGTTAAATTATAACTTGAATATCTTTTGCTATCCCCTTTGAAGATTGCACCGATTTTGCTGAGGCTGTCCGACGGAGGCTAGGCGAAATCTGGTTGAAGTCTATTGAAACGAAGCCCCATATACCCTGCATTTAGAATAGAGTACAAATTTCTTAGGCCCTTTCCCTTTTACTTTCCGCACTTTCTGATTGGTTTTAGGAAAAAGAACCACATTGCCAAATCATACACATGAGAATCCCCTTCAAAATCATACATTAGCTGCTAACTGCAAGAAATCTGGACAATTGTGTAAGTCCCCTCGTACGAACACAGCAATACACATCAACCAAACTGGGTCTATTCGCACTTAAGGAAGCTTG
>VDFB02096788.1:0-44749 GCA_007258455.2 Sequoia sempervirens
TTTTATTGTCAATCATCTTAGTAATCTTCATACCTTTCCCTTTTATATCATTTTCCTCCTCTTATGGAGTCAAGGCTAATTTTAAACTGGCCTATCTAGCGAATGCATCCATAAGTCTTGGGTTACTACTTAAAGCAGCCAATGTAGCCATTGAGGAGCCAAAAGAATAAAGATTAATTGATTTTTGTTTGTTGGGGGGATAATGGCTAGAAGATCCTATAGATTCTTTAGGTTTGTTTAATGTACTGGGAAAAAGTCGTGATAGAGAATAACTTTTGGACAATTAGTGAGTGGATCACCTAGCTGGTTTGATCTTAGTTTATTGTTCTAGAATTTTTTGTTATAGGTTAGTCAACATATCTATGGTATACAACCTTCTTCTTTGTAGTCGATGGGTACTAGACAATAAGAAAGGTGTAGGAACATCTATATTTCTAAATCTAGGATGTTGTTCTTCATTGATCAATATTTCAATGATAGGGAAACCTATGTGTAAACCCATATGATATGCCTTCCATAATCCAAAAGGTTTGAATCTCCTTCTAGGTAACTTACCCCTATGAAAATATTTGAAGGTGGAAACATTGTATTGAGTATCCTATAGATACATCAGCCACCTATTGTTATATATGCAAAACCTGGTTGAAGAGAAATATTTGACTTGAAGCAACAAACAAAAAGCAAAAGTAACAAATTTGTCATCTAAAAAAAGAGTGAAATTTGGTCTAACTTTAATGTGGTCATCACCATGACACTTATCAAGGACACCCTTGAATTGGAATATAAAAGCATAATCCCGGATATGACATCAAGTATCAATAAGAGTAGCAAAATATTTTGCACCAATGTCATAGTTGAGGTGCGGGTGAACAATAATATCAACATAAGAAAAATGGACATAAATATTGATTTTCTTTCCACCTATGAATGTCTTTAGGAGTGATAAATGGAAGATGAACTGAACGTATACCAACACCTTGGACTTGGAGATTTAACTCATATTGCCTAATAAAATTCATCATTCGTGCTTTTATTTCTTTTTCAGGATACAATTCAAAAATATAAATTTTTGGAAACTTAAAATTGTTTTTCCCATCAACATGATTTTCTCTATCTTCTACTCTATCAAAATGGCATAGAAAATGGAAAGGTATAAATATTACTAAGATAACTCATATCCATCTGGGTTTGGATTTTTTGAGCTTGTTTAAGTCTTTCTCTTTTCTTCATACTAGGGTAATACTGGGAAATCACAAAAGGATAAAATTCCTTCATCTTCCTCAAAATATAGAGTATGTTCATGTTATTGGAAGTTTTGATACAAATGGAAATCTTCTTCTAGAAGATCCTCAAACTTCTGTTATGTGTAGAATTAAAAATATTCTTGAAGCATGCCAAAAATGTTGTAGAAGATTATTTATGGGGATTTATTCAAATTGTTCCAGGCACAAAGAATATTTGTGTTTTATCTCCAAGAATGATAAGAGGACAATTAGTTGTCTTAAAACATCTAGTCGGACATTATGAAGAAGCCCATATTGTTTTCAGTTGTAGAGATATCACGGTCATTTCCAATATGGATCCCATAAATTACAATACCTTACCATCATCTTTAGAGCATCACGTAAAGTCTTTCTATGCCAATTAACTCCTTTCAAGGCTATTACTGAAGAAAATACTTTTTTGTTCATACTAAACATCGTAGTCCATTTCCCTAATAGCCAACTTGAATGGATCATAAGGCACAATAATACATGACTTCTTGAGGAATGGTATCTTCCAGGTACATGCTAGTTAGCAGCTAAAATGATAAAGCATTGTTACTCATACCACTATCTATTACCTATTCAATTTCGAAAATACTTACAATATACTTGACATTTATTTCATACCAAACCTTGGAAAATGATGTATTCTCTATGAATGGGGTAATGGTTAGCAGATCAAAATAAAGAATCTAATCTTGTATATAATTAACTTTATATATATGTAAAATAAAGCAAAGGGTTGACACTATTTGTCTTGTTGGTGTGATATTCCTCATTTTGATTAAATAATAAATTGTTGGGTGTAATTAGACTCTCTGCTTTTCATGGAATATTTAGCGAGCACATGTATTTGTTTGTGTCGTGATTTCATCCACATTAATATTTGAAAACAAAATGCAAAACTATTTAAAAAGAAAGATCCATGTAGCCACTTACAAGTGTTAAGTGGATTGCTCTCACTTTCAAGGTTTCACAAAAGTGACAATAAATAGTAGAATATTAATATTTTAGTAAAATATTAATTATATTTCATATTTATTAACATTTATGGACAACTCTAATCGTAGGTTTGTTTCTGCAGTGGCACTCCCTTTGGGAACCCATACAAACCACTTTGTGGAAGCTTCAGCAACCTATCACGGTCTAAAACTTGCTCAATCTAAAGGTTTTATGAAGGTTTGGATTGAAGGTGATTCGTTAAATATCATTAATTGCCTAAAGAAGACTAACCCTCCATGTTAGTCTATTGAGCCTATTATTGTTGATTCAATTTGTCCTTAATTCCTTTGAGGAGAGCTATATTTCTCACACTTTTCATGAGGGAAATGGGTTAGTTGATAAGTTTGCTAATGTTGGGGTACTTAAACCTAGAGTTTGGAGTTGGTTTGATACTCTTCCCATCAATATTCAAAAATTTTGTTAACTATGATATGTGGACTATGCAGGGAGGGGGTATCCAAAATGATTATTTTTTGTCACATGCAGAATTTGATTGAAAATATCATGTTGAAATGTGATAACTCTAAGAGGAGCTTGATTCTCATTAATGATTATGTTCGCAAGGCCCTGCATTTAAAGTTAATGATGGCCATTAGTCTTTTCAGTACTTTCTCCACACAAATTATTGGTGTTTGTAGAGGCCTTTTCTTCTCGAGGCTTCTCCTTCTTTGTATCTCTTATGGGTTTTTCCTACATTTGTTTTGGCTCTAGTCTGCAATCATTATGGGGGAAGAAAGAAACAAAATTGAACCCGTTTCTTGTGATGCCACAAAAAGCAATAAAATGGTTTGGAGTATTTTGACTAAGGGTGGTGTAACTCCTTTCATCGAAAAGATTCATGGTTTTGATCCTATGGTTTCTCAAGCTTTTGTCAATGGCTGGTATAATAGGATGCTTTGGGTGTTTGGGTTGAATTTAATATCATTGAGGAGCTAATTGGTGGCATTACGAGCCTTTCCATTAATGCCAGAAAGGTTTACATGGATAGGAAAGAGTCCAATGTTGCTATGGTGACATTCTTTAAGAAGAAGGAAAGGGACCAGTTGCAAAAGCTTGCTTGTGGTGGATTTGATCGCAAGACCATCAAACCCATTTGGGCAGACTCGATCATGGAGATTATGAGGTATTTTTCCCTTGATGATAGATTATCAGTCCTCTTTGGTTATCATTTTGTGTTACTAAATTATTTTAGGCATAAAAAGAAGGTTTCTTTTTGTATTACTTGTTGGTGTCTTTAGAGAATGGGGTTAAGGATTTTAAGAGGAACCCTAAGAGTCCAATACTACATGAGGATTTAATCCTTCTGGTAATGGATTATGCTAAATATTTCTCTATCCCAGAGGAACCTAAGAGAATTGCTAGAAATCATTTAGATAAGCATGAGTAGTCGAGATATGTCACTAGTAATGATTATGAGGAAGTTGAAGGGGGTGATGAGGGGTCTGATGGTTCTATGGAGGTGCTCTCGGAGCCCTCTGAAGACTTTGAACCTAAGCTGAGAAAGAAGGTGAAAAAGACTTCGCATCCCACCTAACCTGTGGGGTACCAAACTAGCAGTGAGGAGGATGATTCCCCTATTGTTTCTCTGAAGGATAAGAATGTTAAGAAGGGGAAATGTGTCCCAACCCCTATTCTAGAGCAGAAAAAGAAGCCCATGGCTAAGGGAAAACAACATTCTACTGCTAGGAAGAAGTTGTCATCAGAGTTTGAAGATGAAGCTTCTGGTGAATTTGAAGCCCTTGTTCTGGAGGGGAAAAGGAAAACCCTTTTGAAATGTGGTGAAAATTCTAACAAGGCTAAGGGTAAGGATCATTCTGTTGCTAGGAAGAATCTATCACGAGAGGATGATGCTAGTGGTGAAATGGAAGGGATGTGGTTGGAGAAGAGTCTGAGTGCAATGAAAGAGATGTTTGTTGATAAATTTTTGGAGGTGGGCCCAAAGAGTTGGTTAATGAAAAAGTTTCTATTGTTGCTGTTGAGGTGGAGACTCCTAAGCAGAAAATCAAAGTCCCTAATGGTGGGTATGGTCCTAACAAGGGAAAATTAACTATTTGGGATGAGCAGGAGACCCAGGTTGACCCTAGGGATGACTTGGTTGATAATAGGGGTGCTGGCAAGAAGTTGAGTCCACTTTTTGGCCAAAAAGTGGAAGTGTTTTCCCTAATTTTCAGAATTTGACACATTTGACCTTAAAATTTGAAGCACTTAGAGATAGAATCTTCAAAAAAGTCACTGATCATAAAATGTAGTACTCAGGTCTAGTTTCCAAATATGTAATTTATTTCAATACCCAGATTGTACAAGTTGAGTTTCAATAAGCATTTCTAAAAACCACTATTTAAAAGTCACTTTTTTATACCATACCATGCACGTGTACGACATCCATATTTTGACCTAAATTATCATATTTTTCTAAATCTTTTTGGGAAAAGATTTGTGACTCACTGAAGCTTGTTTTTGATATTTTTTTGTAATTTTTTATTGAATATTTTTTTTGTTAAATTTTTATTAGGCATATTTGTCATTTTGAAAAATCATCATGTACGACACGCATAAGATGACCTAAACTTATCATTTTTTTGATTTTTTTTTTAAATTGAAAAGAATTGTCTGAAGTTTTTTCTCGTGCAATCCGTTTGTTAAAATGTTATGTTGATCAAAAGTTATTAAAATACTAAAAAAACTCAATAATTCAAATTTATGGACTAGTTTCATTAGAAATTAATTGAAAAATAGAAAAATTAATCAAATTATAAAAAAAATTACATATTTGGAATCTGCACTGTCTCATCTATAATGGGTTTTAATTTTCCTGTGACATTAACAGGACCTTCAAGTTGTAGGTCAAACCCGGTCCAAAGCTTAGGTTCAAGTCCCCAAGCCATTTCTCAAACCAAAAAACAAGCCAAAAATTCGTAATTTAAAAAAGAGGATCCCGTTTCATAAAAAAACATTTTTTATGGTTCTATGAAACGAGATCCCACTTTGTAAAACGAGATCCCGTTTTGAAAATTACCAAAAAGCGAAAGTTTCAAAATGGAAAGTTTTCAAAATGGGATTCGTTTGAAAACTTTCCAAAATCTTTTCAAAAATAGGGAGTTTCAAAATGAAGTTTCGTTTGAAAGTCCATTTTGGAAAATTTTGTTTTGGAAAAATTTCAAAGCGGGATCCGTTTTGAAAATTTTCAAAATGAATTTTAAAAAGCGGGATCGGTTTTTAAATTTAGGCTTCGGGATCACGAAGCTAAACGGGATCCCTTTTTAAAAATGGGATCCGTTTTTTGCAGAGTCAATTTCATTTTTTTAAAGGCAAAAAATTCCATGTTTCGTGGACTCATCTTCTTGCATTTGCCCATAGGGAAATTTTTAATTGCAATCGTGAATATTTAACTAATGTCTTGGGTATGGCGAAGGATGGATCGATTATTTTTTTAGAATCTTTAAATGGTTGTTCAGTGAGTTGAATCTAACCAATGTTAAGGTTCGATCCTTGATAAAAAAAAATGTTGAGATTAATTCCAATCCTCATGATTCTTCAATTCCCACCCAGGTTGATCAATTGTTTGATTTTTTGAAGACTCTCATTGATGAAATGTTGAAAATGAAGAAGGATTTTGATTTTAGAGTTTTAGCCCTGGAAGAAAGGATGACCAAAGCCTTTGAAAATCTTGATACTTCGGTCAAAGTTAGCCATTTTTCTCTTCATAATAATGCCCAAGGTCTTCATTTTCTTAATGAAAAGGCCTAAATGGGGAAAGGTGAGTCTTTTGGTGTGATGAAGGAAATTGTTGGTATGGTTGAATTTTCTAAAGATAGGAAGGGAGGGGAGACTAATAAGGGCCCCGACATCTGAACCCGTAGCAAGACTCAAAAGAACTTGGGGATACCTGCTAGTGAGATTTTCAAGGTGGTGGACATGCACAGGAAGATTATTGCTTATGATCTGGAAGCAGCTAAAATTCTAAAAAGTCTTTAGCTGTCTATTATTTGGGTTCTGCTTTTTTGTTGGTTTTTTTGTTGATAGTTGGTTGCTTGTTATGTTTTGATTTATCTTAAAGCACCAGTCTTTTTTGTACAGGGTTACGAGGCCCCTTCAAAACCCACTTTTTTGATGATCAAAAATATTTATGGACAAATATTTCTCCACTAATATGAATATTATGAAATGATATTAATATTTACTAAATAAAGTAAGCTCACTACATTCTAAATGCCAAGTACCAAAGTACCCCCACTCACTCTCACTATCCACTATCTTCTAAATTTCATTTACCAAAGTACTTCACCTACCACTCCCATTATCCAAGTTATCTTCCAATTTCCACTTATCTAAGTACTCCACCTACCACTCTCATCTAATGACACATGCATCTACCATCTACCACATACTTCCAACTATCACTTGGCCTCCATCTCCTAAAAATATGGCCTTATTAGCTCATTTGAAGCATTGAGAGTTGATGAGCTCATTCAGATTCAATGTTTGACATTTGGAGTTGGAGTGATCGTTAGAGTCTTAGAAAGTCGAGTGTTCTTAGAGTCCAAAAGAGTTGGAAACTCTAGAATTTTGTAAAAGAAAATAAATGTATACTCTTAGCGTGCACCTCAAACGATCTAGCTAATCAAAAATTAATTTGTAATTAAAAATTTGGAAATGTTGAAAGAATTTGTGAATATCAATAAGATCATATTCTCATTACCCTCTATATTTGCTATCAAGTGCTTCCATTATGTTGTGTTGATATTTTCTTCACTTTCATTTTGGTGTCAAAGCTGTTGTGTTATGGTTTCTCTAAAAATTGGCATCAAAGCCTTGAGTATTATGGTTTTATAATCTTTGATAACCTACATTATAAGTAGTAAGATATGAATGATTAAGTGTAAAATGTCAAAGGTAGTTGTGGAGCCATAAAATTAGAACCCATTGTTGAAGCCAGGGAGGCATGTTGAAGGGCAATTGTAAATCAATAAAAGTAGCAACAGAAAGTCAATCTAAATTTCAAGTAAGATGTAAACCTTATCACTATGGCAAGTTAGAGATCAATGAATGCTAGTATTCTCATGTTGTTCCAATTCATAATATAGTAGAATATATAGAAAGGATCATGTTGATGAGAAAGCCACTTTTCCAATTCATGAATATTTAGAAGATAATGAATTTCTTGTCAAGATAACTATGGTCAATTCAAATTTCTAGAAATTAATGTTTCACAGTTATATTCAAGAAAAAGAATTATAGCTCACATGCCCCAAATAGTTAAACAATCAGAGATAAATTTCTTATAGAAAATCATTGAAACACTGGAGAATCAGGCATCCTTCCAATTTTTAGACATTATCAAATTTTTATCTTTGATTGTCTAATTATTTGTGGCATGTGATTTAAAATTATTTTTCTTGAATATAATTGTGAAACATTAATTTATGGAAATTTGAACTGACCATGGTTATCAACAAGAACTTCATTATCTTCTATAAATTTTAATGAATTGGAAAAGTGTCTTTCCCACCAACATGATCATTTCTATATTCTACTATATTATGAATTGGATCAACATGAGAATTACTAGCATTCATTGATCTCTAACTTGCCATAGTGATAAGTTTTAGATCTTACTTGAAATTTTAACTAACTTTTTGCTGCCACTTTTGCCAACTTACAATCACCCTTCAACATGCCCCCCTACCTTCAACAACAGGTCTTACTTTTGCGTCTCCACAACTACCTTCAACAACTTACACTCAATCATTCAAATCTTACTCCTTATAATGTGGGTTATCAAAGATTATAAAACCATAATACTCATGGATCTAATATAATATTTTATAGAAACCATAACACACAGAAGATTTGACACCAAAATGAAAGTGAAGATAGAATCAACACAATATAATGGAAACTCTTGATAGAAGATATAGAAGATAATGAAAATATGATCTTATTTGATATTCACAAATTCTTACAACATTTCCATATTTCTTATTACAAATAGATTTTTGATTAGCCAAATTGCTCAAGGTGCAAGCTAAGAGCATACATTTATTTGATTTTACAAAATTCTGGAATTACAAGCTCTTTTGGACTCTAAGCACACTAGAATTTCTAAGACTAAAGATCATACCAACTCCAAATGTCAAACTATGAATCCAAATGAGCTCATCAACTCTCAATGCCTCAAATGAGCTCATAAGACCTTATTTATAGGAGATGGAGGTCAAGTGGTAGTTGGAAGTATGTGGTAGATAATAGATGCATGTGTGGTTAGATGAGAGTGGTAGGTGAAGTACTTTGGTAAGTGGGCATTGGAAGATAGTGGATAGTGGGAGTGGTAGATGAAGTACTTTAGTAAATAGAATTTGGAAGATAGTGGATAGTGAGTGAGTGGAGGTACTTTGGTACTTGACATTTGGATGTACCAAGCTCACTTTATTTGATAAATATTAATACTAGTGGACAAATATTTATCTGTAAATATTAATAAATATGGAATATTCTACTACTTACTGTCACTTTTATGAAGCCCAAAAAGTGAGAATGATCCACTTAACACTTGTAAATGGCTACAAGGATCTTTCTTTTTAAATAGGTTTGCATCCTATTGTCAGATCTTAACGTAGCTAACATCATGGCATAGACAAGTGCATGTGCTCACTAAATATTCTATACAAGGAAGAGGGTTTGTTTACACCCAATATTTTATTTATTAAGCAAAAGAAGGAATCTTACACCAACAAAAAAGATAATGTCAGACTTTTGCTTTATTTTATATATATATAAAGTTAATTATTTACAAGATTAGACTCTCCATGTTGAACTATTAACCATTATCCTAGATTCATAGAGAATACACCATCTTCCAAGGTCTGGTATGAAATGGATGTCAAGAATATTGCATGCATTTTCAAAATTGAATTAGGTAGTGGTATGAGTAGTAATGCTTTATCTTTTTAGTTGCTAACTAGAATGTAATTGGAAGATACCATTCCCAAGAAGTCTTGTATTATCATGCCTTACAATCCATTCAAGTTGGCTACTAGAGAAATGAACTACAATGTTTAGTATGAATAGAAGAGTATTTTTTCAATACTAACCTTGAAAAGAGTTAAGTGGCATAGGACTTTACATGATGGACTAAAGATAGTGGTAAGGTTTTATAATTGATGGGATCCTAATGGGAAATGACTTGTGATATCTTTACATCTGAAAATAATATGGGCTTTTTTATACTGTCTGATCAGATGTTTTAAGACAATTAATTGTCCTCTTATCATTCTTGGAGATAAAATACAAATTTGCTTAAAGCACTTGGAAATAGTTGAATATCTCCCCACCCATCGTTCTGAAATATAAAAGGATTAAGAATAAATAATCTTCTTGAATCTTTTTGTGTTATGCTTCAAGATCTTTAATTCTACGTATAGCAGAAGTTTGAGGATCTTCTGGAATAATATTTTCATTTGTATTAAATTTTTGAATAACATGAATAAACTCTATATTTTGAAGAAGATGAAGGAATTTCATAATCTTTGATAACCATATTACTTACGCATTGAAGAGGTTGATAGACGTCATGTAGTCTTATAAAACATTTACCATGGTATCAATGAATTATCGAAGTATCAAATTTCAATATTGAAGATATGTTTAGTAAAGTGTTGATGTAGTACTGTTAAATGGAGTCATTATTACTTACGCTATCATGCAGCAATGAGCCAAGGCTCATATTAACTATATATGATTCATAGTTCATAGTATAAGGTTATCTTGCAGGTAAAGATCATTTGATCTAGAACTCTTTTCCATCTCATTTCTCTTAAAGTTCAAATATTTAAGTTATTCAAATAAATTAACCCTTGATTATAGTAAGTTCTTAGTTAATAATTTGTTTCCCAAAATGTCTTATAAGTTAATTTATATGACACAAAGGTCAGATTAATTACTTAGCAATAAATTCTCTTTGTTTACACAAATCATACTTATCACTAGACCAAGACACTATGCCATAGTGGATGTACCTAAACATGAAGTTACATTATTGTAATCATAATCACCACATCCAAAAACTATATTCTAAGGCAAGCCATGTAAGGTTTTATTTCGCTAACTCCCAAGAATAAAGAACACCCCTTAAGCACAACATTAGAGGATTGGGGTCCATTACTACTCTAATTCAGCATACCTCTAATGTGTTGAAAGATATCATTTACAACATGGAAATCACAACTCATTCACCAAAGATGTGTCAATAGTAGTGTGTATGTGGTAATATTATTTTAGTAAGTCTATATCTCATACTAATTTGCAATTCATTCACATGACAAGAATTTTTAATCCAAAAACTAACAAAATACAATCATGGAACCCACAACACTCTTGAGAGCTAAAATAACCCATTTCAACTATCATCATACTTTGAATAGGCTCAATGTCTATACAATAACCATATTATTTGTCATAAATAGTTCTTTTACAACACAAAATAGTCTTGATACTTTAGCAAAGAAAAAAAAGCAACAAGCACGACTCACCAACTAAATAAATTGGTGTCAAATATCGAAAGTAGACTTATAGCTATTCAAGTCATACCAAGACTTGATCATGTTTCAAGAGATTGTTCAAGATTGAAATTAATGCCCTCAAATACAAGAAACTATATACCTTAGTTCTCATAGTCACAATCTAGAGGTCCTCAGTTACTCATTTATCCGTTCAATCACTACATAATCTTAAGTAAAAGGATAAAACTCTTACACAACACCCATCACTCAATGGACTGTTTTGGATCTATAGCATATAAGTGATTTACAATCCATTATTCTTTCACATAGTGAATAATAATAACATGGCTTTAGCATCTTACCTGGTAGCACCTAGCTCTCATTTGCGCAGAGGCAGGGAGGATATGACCAAGGTCATAGAGTCTGGCTTTTCTTTCTTCTACGTAGGTGTTTCTTCAACTTTCTCCTCAAACGTGACTTGAATTGCCCTCTTACTACTCATGTTCCTCTAATTTTCTTCTCTCCAGCATGAATTTACTGCCTTCTCACGTTTTCTCTTTATTCTTGCTCCCTCGTGTCACTCTTTGTCTCCCCCGCTGGTATATTCTACTCCTATCAACTTTTGTTGCTTGCATCTTGAGGAAAACTAACTTCCATGCCCTTTCAACTCCTTTCCTTCCTCTTTTCACCCACGCCACTCTCTCCTTCACGATTGTCTCCCCAAAATGAAGCGTGAATATGTAGTTTATGAGGTCGTGGGGTTTAAAGGCTACCAAAATGCCATTTTTTCCACATGACCTGTCATTATAGATGGTCGAGCGAAGGAACACCTTACCTCAATAAATGTTGTTTGTCCTCTCCATACCCATACCCCTTTCTTCACAAATACAAGTTGTCTTTAGACGTAATCCTTTTTCCTCTATGTTTGAAAAAATCCATTTGGCTTTTGATTGAAGACCATGCCTCTTAATGGCATTTGTCAATGACCCTTCATTTGTTTCCATACATTGACCATGGGGATGGACAATTACTTTTATTACAAGTGATAAGAGCACAATTTGAGCAAGGTTTTGTAGTGTAACTTGAGAAAAACATGGACACAAAGGACTTTCTTTTTTAATTTCATCAAATATTTTCATAATAGTCCTATTGTTGTTTAGAGAAGATCTAGATTTGGGGACAGTGAACATTAAGTATTATCTTCCAACCCATGAAAAAATAGGATGTTCATTTAAAGTAGGGTTGTGCACAAAAAAAAATGAAAGCTCATTTTTTAAGGGTTAGTAAACATTATTCAGGAGAACTAAAACTATTACATTCATACAAGTCTCAACAGTTCATTTTTGGCTTAACTTTTGGATATTTGTCTTCAATTTGATAAAATATGTTTATGCATATAATAATTCCTTTGGAAAACCCTAAAGCTATGTACCTTATGTGGTAATTACATAACCCACCCACCAATTACCTTCACTTAGAGGAAAACAAAAAAAAACCAAAGTCAAACCATGGAAGAATTTCAAGCCAAAAGTGTGCCCTCACACAATCAAGATTTGAATGGAGAAATGTCTAGTGAATCATAAACTTATGAATTGCCACCAATTCAATTATAATAGATCAAGAAGCAACAAAATACATTACAAATGAAGAATGTGTGCACATGTCTATGTGAAGTTTGGATCAAGTAAAAAATATACATTTAAAAATTAAGAAATTGATGCTAGTGACAAAGAGTGTGAACATGAGTCATGCCTCCACTAAAGGTGTCAACATGGGTCAATTTAGAACAAGCATTAGAGAGGATGTAACATAGCACCACTAGTATGTCAAATGGGTATATTTATGTCAAGATTAAAGGATGGCATATTAACATCATTGAAATGTTGAATATAGATATGCATCCCAAAATTGGAGGTCATAATAGTACAATGTGCATGCCAAATGCATCATCAATGTTAACTCTAGATAAAGTGATGTTATAATGGTCACATCAAATACAAGTACAAAAGCCAACTTTTGAGGAAGACCCAATAACCTTTCCTTCTTTAATAACTGCATGTACATGAGATCAAAATTCAATCAAGGTTGTCAATCATGACCTCTCAACAAGGGGCACAACTATGAAAAAATATTTTGCTTAAAAACTTTCAAACTCACAACAACAATAACTCTTACAATAAATGGAGGTTATATAAGGTACTAAAATAAATCAAGGATTTTGTTATCAACCAAGACCTCATGCCCAAGATAAAACCATAAAACATTGACAAATAGGATGTTAGTCCCTTTCTCAACATTCCAAAAAGAGTTTACAAGATCAACAATACCACAAATATTTGAAGGTAAAAATTGTCCATTATTTTTTCAGTTAGAACACTAATAATAAGGTAAAGAATCTACAAGAAAAAGTATCACTAAATTAGTCCACTTTATAAAGGAAATTACATTTCACTATAAGAAAAAATAATTTTGAGATATTAGGGGTGATATCAACTTAAAAGTGCATCAAATAATTTTAAAATTTGAAAATTTTCTTGTAATATTAAAGTTAATCATTTGAACTCAAATGATATACAATAATATCATCTAAAGCTTAAATATTTATAAAATTTAACTTTACTTGTATCATTTAAAATTAAACTATTATAAAATATAATCATAATTGTTTTACTTATCATTTAGTATATCTTATATTTAAAAACAAAAGTATGAGCATTAAAGAAACCAAGAACCATGAAATCTAAAAAATGGAAACTTCTCTAACATAAAAATCATTTACAATGAAAACTGGAACATTTACTTCAAAATAAAAAATAAAAAATTAGAGTAACTTTTGAAATAAAAAGTTAAATGAATCTAATAAATTTAGTAACAAATTTGGGGGAGAGTAATTATGAATAGTCTATCAGATCCTTTAAAAGCTAAAAATTGAAGAGTGGTCTAGTATATCTTATATTTAAAAGCAAAAATACAAGCATTAAAGAAAGTAAGAACCATGAAATCTAAACAAAATGGGAACCTATCTAACATAAAAAAAAAACATTTAAAATGAAAACTGAAACATTTACTTCAAAATAAAAAATAAAAGATTAGAGTAACTTTTGAAATTAAAAGTAAAATAAATCTAATAAATTTAGTAAAACAAATTTGGGGGAGAGTAATTATGAATAGTCTATCGAATCCTTTAAAGCTAAAAATTGGAGAGTGATCTAAAAGGAATAATTGAAGTTTGATTTTAGATAAACAAATAAAAAATTGCAAGGTGTTAGAAAACTATTATGTTTAGGATATTCTTTAGAAATAAAAGGTCCTACCAAATTCGTAATCATTTAATTGTAGAGATAATTGGGGATTGTATTTGTGTCTCAAACTCGACCTCCATCCTACTATTAAATGGCAATTAACTCTTTTGCCTCATCAATGTCATCTAATGGCAATCCAATAGTTCCTTTTGTTGTAGCTACATCCTATATTATCTGCCCCTCAAAATTAACAATCTCACTTGTAGTAAACAATGGGGGTCTCATCATTCCACCTTGTCCAATCACTACAAGGATCAATGTCATCCAAATCAATGAACCTTGTTTTATCCTCTACCTTTCTTGTGTTTAATCAAAGCTTGTATTGTACAAAAGAAGGCCATTGAGGCATTTTTTAAGTTAATTTATTCTGCTTCTTCATATAAATGGTATCAAACAAACTCCAATTGCACTCAAAACAAGCACTACAAGGTTGAAAAAATGCAAAGAGCTAACTTTTGAAGATTTGGGGTATTTGTATCCCAATCTCCCCACCAAAAACCTACAAAATAAGATACTCAAAATTTGGTAAGCAAATTATGTTTTATCAATAATAAATTTGAAACTTATAACTTATTAAATGCATGTAAAAACCATATTTTGTTACTTGGTGACTAAGTGGTTCTTCCTCCGATAGCTAGTGCCAAAGAAAAGAGTTTCCCCATACCAATCTTGTAACTATGTAATTTTTAAATGAGGTCTCTCACCTCAACCTTGGTCCTCTCAATGCATGTCCTGAGATTCTTCATAACCTCTCTATTTAGATCTACGAAACTATCCAAATAGATAAATTGAAGTTGAAGTACTTGCATAAATGGATCGATGGAGTTGATTGTTCCACCTCCAATCAATAATTTTGCAAATGGAATCAAACTTAAGTTTGTCCCCTTTGTAATAATTTCATATGGACTCTTTAGCCTTATCCATGACAACATAAGTGTATTCCATTGAGTTTTGATCACCATCTACCAAGTGCAAAACTCTAACCAAGGGCTCTAACACCTACAAATACAAACAAATAAAAGTTGCAAATTTATATAATTAAAGTAAATACTTTTAAAGTTAAATAAAAATAATATAAAATTTAAATTGAAGTTTTGAAGTTACTTTGATGATATTTTTAGCTCTATATGCAAAAGGATTATCAAAGGCTATACTTGTGCACCTCTCTCCTTCAAGTTTCTTTAATATGATGAGGCTATCCTTGCTTGACTCACAAACATTTGTTTCAAAAAAGTCAACAAACCAAATATATTTTGCAATGTTGAGAATCATTGCAAACTGTCAACACTCAACCGCATTGGCTCATTCCTTTTGGGGTAATCTCTCATTAAACTAAGAACCCAAGGGTGATTATAAATAAATTTTGTGATGATTCTTACATCTTATACAATCAATCTCACTCAATCAAATATCCTCCAAAAAAAACATCAATGCAACATCATGTACAAAGTGTTAAAAAAAGTGACTAATGCCTCTCGCAGAGCAATCTCTCAACTAATACATTGTCAATTATACTTTGTGTAGACGGCCATGTTAATAAATAATTATATTGTAATCGACCGTACTAATTAAATAAATGTTGTAGTCGGCTGTACTGGGAATAGATAATAATAGTTTAAATAATACATGCACAGTTTAAAGTAAAAGTTGGATTAGTTGTCGGGCAGGTAGTTAGGAAGAGTTGTCGACGGTTGGTATCCCAACCAACCTCGGCCATCTATATATGTATCTTGTCATTTGTAGTCGGACACGGTCAATTGCTATGTATTGTTGAGATACTTCATGAAATCAATCAATCCATTATGTTGTGCAATTACTCTTACGATTGTTCTGTGATTCAAATGTGATTCATATTCTAGTACATACATTATGTTTGTGAATTATTCTCGTTTGCTCCTGTAGTACACTGTACACTACCCAGTGAGTAAACATTTGGCGCCGTTGCCTGAGCGGACTAGGGAATCACTCGTCATGGCAGCGTAATGGGCCAACCAGCGGAAGAGCCTGTAAATGCTAATGAGGAACGAGAAGACCTATTAACTAAAGATCTTGTCAATCTGTGGAAGATATCTTTATGGGATCATGTACATAGGGAATCCCGCAGACGGGAGATCCTTGAGGAAGTTATTTGGGATAGGTTGGAAGTGAACGACGAGGTGAATCACCTCCTGAATTGTATGCTCAGATTGCTGGCTTGTCATTTCATTATTCTGCAAGACTTGCGAGAAGAAGAGGATCGGGAAGGCCTAAGGCAACAAATACTACAGCGCTATGAAGAGAGAACCAAATGAGAAGAAGAGGAATGAGACACTAGCCAAAGACGTACATCCGGTAGTCAACAATGATCGCCTGAACAAATTTGGAATGCCCATATGGCCGAACAAAGACAAGAATCGAGTACCTAACAGGCACGAGACTCAGGAAGAAAAGGTTCAACGATCACTCAGGTTGCAAGAACAAGAAAATCGACGACGAAGATTGAAGCAAGTCGGTAAGGAATTGGATGAGGATTTAATTGAAATAAATCAGAGTATTAAAAGAACATATGAAAATCTGACAAGAATAGACACATCCATTGGATGAGTGCACCAAAGTTTGACAGAAGGAAGGAACGGAAAACCCTTCGACACTCCGTACGTAGGAAGATATGATCCTTATGAGAACAAAGATGAATTGAGTAGTAGCATCAAACATTTTTGGGAGTTGTCCCTCTCGGATGACGACGAACGACTAACGAGTGGAAGATCTGAGCTTAGTACCCCAAGGCAGAGAGAGTACCGAAGGGAACCCCAGGAGACTCACGGTGTCAAGGACACTGACAAAAGACGTGGGAGTGACTCGTACGTGGCCAAGAGTGCAAGTGAGGCACCAGAACGTAGTGGGGAAACTAGTATAATCGGGTCCAACACACAAGGAGTACAGCAGGGAAAGATGGCTACTCTAGAGCAGCAGATGCTGCCGAAGTTTATGGGGATCAGGTCAGAAGATCCAGTACGACACTGTAAGACATGTGAAACTATCTGGATAGCCAGTGGACAGGATGATCTGGACCAGTGGCTAAAAGCATTTCCAACAACACTCAGAGATAGTTCCATTGATTGGTACTCTGAATTGGATCAAGCACAGAAAGCTACATGGAGGTTATTGAAGCAAGCTTTCCAGGAGGAGTTCAAGCTTCTTCGAGATGACAGCGAGATTGTTGTGGAGATATACAATACCAAGTAAGGAAAGCACGAGAGTGTGCAGACCTATAACTGAAGACTCAAAGACTTGCTAGGGAAATTGGAGGCACAGCTGGCCGACAGGTTGAAGAAAAGATGGTTCATCGAGGGCTTGCTTCCGTCATTAAGAAAGAAAATGAAAGTCGTACCTCCTTCATCGTACGCTGAAGCATACAATCGGGCAATGGACATAGAAAGTGAAAATAAAACAAGACGAGGAGAGTCTGGACGATAGTGATGGTGAATCCAAGACCATACAAGCACTCAGAAAAGATATGATGCGAATGATGAAAGAATTGAAGGCCGACAAAGAGAGTGCAAGGGAAGCCCGAGAACTGTGGTGTACAAAGTGCAATGGGGAAGGTCACATAAAAGCGAACTGTCCAAAGAAGATGTTATGTGATATCTGCCAAGTTATGGGACATTCCATCAAGGAATGCCCATACAATTTGAGAGCAAGGGGTACGCAAGTACTTTTCACTCAAGGAGAGTTGTCAACACCGCCGAACACACCACCGAAGCCCCAGTACAATAGCAATGCATCCCCTGGAGGCTATCGAAGCAACAAAAGTCTGAGAAACATGATACACTACGATGCAAAAGGGAGGCCCATGATCCAATGTAGGAAGCGCAACAAATGGGGCCACATTGCTAGGGACTGCCAAAACGGTCAAGGTTTGGGAGGGAGATTGTGTAAGTGGTGTGGACCAAGCGATCATGAAGATAACAAATGCCCTAAGAAAAAGGGTATCCACATGCTGGAAGTAGAAGAACAAGAGGTACTGGTGATCACCAGAGCACAAGCAAAAAAGGCCACATACCCAGATCCACGTACGGAGAAACAAAGGATGAAGGAAGCAAAAACGGAAGTGGAACTGGCGATGGCAAAGGAAAACAAAGTACCTCTTGAGAAGCCAGGAACCTCTCAGCAGTCGGAGGCGGAAACCAACATCATACGACAGGTATTGCAGACCACCATACCGATCAAAGTAACCGACCTTCTCCAAAGTATGCCATAGTTGGAACTGGCGATCACAAACGTCATTGGGGATGGCAAGCAACCGCGATTGGAGGAATGAAGGAAAGAATTGATACCAGAACCGCCACCGTATGGTGAACAAACAATTGACCTAGTATTGCTCACAACGAACATCGAGAAGATGCCAGTGGTCGTGCATATGGAGATTAGAGGGAATATCTTGACAAATACTATTGTCGACAGAGGATCAAGAGTCAACGTACTACCCGAAGACACATGGAAGAGTCTTGGGAAGCCGACACTCTAGCCGCCGACATTCCAACTGGTTGGCGTTGATCAACATGGTATCAAACCGCTGGGAACACTGATGGCGTAGAAGGTGACGATCGGGACATAACAATTTTTGCTAAATTTTGTCGTCATCCCATTACAGAGGAAAGCGTACGATGCACTACTTGGGAGAGGAGGGCTGATAGTCACGAAGGAAAATCATAATTGGAAGAGGAACACACTCTCGATCAAGAACAACGGGCGGAAGTACGTCATCGACTTGAAGAACCAAGCCGTGAGCAAAGAATTGGCTTCCTCCGGATCTGAATTGGATGGAGGTGAGTCGGATGTGGATGAAGGAAGGAAAGCTATGGAACCGAACACTGAAGGTGTACTTGAACTCGGGAGTTGTTCAGAGGACGAGACAAGCTCACTGAATGGCTTATTTCATTGGCAAATGGAAGATTATGAAGTGTTCCAGCGAGAGTGTAATATGCTACAGATCGGAGAAATCAAGGAAGATGAGAAACAGGGTATGCCTAGCCAGATACTTTCGGCCAAGTACGGAGAGTACAAAGAAAGAATACCAAAATTGGATATGCCAGCCCACAAATCCGAACAGGTACGGGATGGAAAAATTGTATTGGAGCCAACAAATGAAAAAAATGAAAAAATAGCAAAGGAGAAAATAATGGAGAAAAAAAATGAAAATTTTGAAAAAATAAAGGACAAGTTGGAAGTTGGTAAAAATAGAAAACATAAAGTAGATGAATTAAAGATTTCAAACAATGAAAATATTGGAAAAAAAGAACGAGAAAACAAAATATTAGAGATCGATAAAAGAGAAGAAGAAGAAATTAAAATAAAAGAGAGAAGAAATATTAAAATAAAGAGAATAAAAATAAAAATATGGCCATTGGCAAAATTGGGCGGCTAAGAGAAAAAGCGATCAAGTTAAATAGAGTTTGGAGAAGCACAAAGGCAAGAACTTCCAGCGTACGACCTTTTAGAGGCGAGTTAACTTGGACGAACACAGAAGGAAATAGGAGAAGTCCGTACGACATCAAAATCAGGAGGGACGTACGGCAGCATGCACAGCTAAGCATAGGGGAAGAACACAGAAGAAAAGCCCAAGTCGTACGACATCCTCACAAATTTCAAGTCGTACAGTATCTTCAAAGTTTTGAAGCCGTATGACAGCCTCCAACCCTTGAAGTCGTACGACAACCTCAGACATTTGAAATCGTACGACAACCTCCAACCCTTGAAGTCGTACAACAGCCTCAGACATTTGAAATCGTATGATAGCCTCCAACGCTTGAAATCGTACATCAGCCCCAAACATTTGAAATCGTACGACAGCCACAGACACTTGAAATCGTATGACACTCCTAGGGATTTCAAATCGTACGACATTCTCAAAGGGTTCTAATCATACGACATCCAAACAATTTTCACAGCGTATGACATCTAGCATCTTTTCCAATCGTACGACATTCAATAGTTATTCAAATCGTACGACATTCAATAGTTATTCACATCGTACGACATCTAGCATCTTGTCAATCTGTATGGCATTCACTATCAAAGGTCTCCCAAGTCGTACGACATTCCCAGGCCCAGGTCATACGGCAATTTTTGATCCCTTAATTGCCCCTTGACCCTGCTGGGGGCGCTGCCCCCAGACCCCCACAAGGGGTGCTGCCCCTTGACCCCGCTGGGGGTGTTGCCCCCAGACCCCCACAAAGGGGTGCTGCCCCTTGACCCTGTTGGGGGCGTTGCCCCCAAACCCCCATCAAATTTATTGGAATTGCCAATTTGCAGTACAACCAACCATCATAGTACAATTACAAGAGCAGTTGGCAACCGAGCAAACGAGAGTGGCAGCTCTCAAGGAGAAGTTGGTAGAGAGGGGTAGAGTATTGGGTCAGTTGATAGAGAATGATACCCAAGTGGCCAATGCACAACGACTTTCAGCACAAAGGGAGAATCAATTACATGAAAAGGACAAGGAATTGGCATTTTTTTGTTTTCAATCGTCTGGAAGGCGACTACTTTGTGGGGGGGATGATGTAGACGACCATGTTAATAAATAATTATATTGTAATCGACTGTACTAATTAAATAAATGTTGTAGTTGGTCGTACTGGGAATAGATAATAATAGTTTAAATAATACATGCACAGTTTAAAGTAAAGGTTGGATTAGTTGTCGGGCGGGTAGTTAGGAAGAGTTGCTGATGGTTGGTATCCCAACCAACCTCGGCCATCTATATATGTATCTTGTCATTTGTAGTCGGACACAGTCAAGTGCTATGTATTGTTGACATACTTCATGAAATCAATCAATCCATTGTGTCATGCAATTACTCTTACGATTGTTCTGTGATTCAAATGTGATTCATATTCTAGTACGTACATTATGTTTGTGAATTATTCTCGTTTACTCCCGTAGTACGTCAACACTACCCAGTGAATAAACAATTTGTACTACATCCTCTATGCCCACCTCTAAAACAACTTCCTTCAACCTTAAAATATTTTTTTTGCATTTTTTACTTTCAAAGACAAAAACTAACTTCATAAAATAACCTCAACATTTGAAACTACAAGAAATTGATAAGAGTGCAATTCTTTCATACTTTTATCATTCTTTCTTGTGTTCTTCCACAACTAACTTTGCATCTTCAATTGCATCCACAAGCAACTTCCCATTTAAGTCGTTTCAAAAGGGTACCTTGTAAACTTTTTTTTGCAACTATCAATGCAATTACCAAATACCCTAGAATAAGTTGTTTGCCACATTGAAGGGAAGGTTGATGAAATATCAAAAGGTGGCACATACTTTCTCTTCTTCTCAACACACCTCCTTGTTCCACCTTGTACCTTCAATGATGATTGTGTTCCAAGTATGTTTTTAAGTACAAAAAAGATATGTGGTGTCCATATAAACGCTCTACTCGAAATAGATGAGGATAATACTAATGTGTTTCATATGCATGGAACATTAACAGAGACCACTATACCTTTCAATGGTGTATCGCCATTTATTTCTACTTACAATTGTTGACCTGGGCACTATGGATGTTGCTAAGGCTACTCTTGTCTTCTCCCTCTATAATTTTTTTCTTCTATCAATAAAAGATGTGCATCCATCTCTCATTTTATCTCTTTTGTGTTCTTGTTGCAAGGCTTGATCACAATGAGTAATGTCTTCAAAATGATATTTGAGATGATTGATGCTTCCATGATATAAGTTTCAACGTCTTATCCAAATGAATATCCTAAGTGTTGGTCTATGTGACATATTTCTAAGTAAGGTCTCTAGCTTCAAAGGGATGAGTTCCAACAACTAGTATCAATTGGGCTAAACTTGAGCTTGATATGGATGGTAACTTGATCTAGAGGCCAAAGGCTCTCTATTTGCCATTGTATCTAACCTACAAGTACAAAGTACAACATATTTAATTTTTAAATATAAAAAACAACATAAATTTAATCTAAATTACTATAAATCAACATAATTTTATATGACATCATTTTATTAAAAAAAAAAAATGAATAAAATAATTTATTTATAGAGAAAAAAATAGTGATTTCAACCAAAAAAAAAACCAATAGAAAGGACCATAAAAACACTTATAAATCTTTTTTTATTTTTAAGTAAAATCATAAATACTATGAAATTATGAATTGTTTACAATCTACATGCTAAATTTTAACAATTAAGACGAATTTAAAGGATTGGAAAAAAATTACTAACCTACCCTTGAAATTCTTCGAATCTATAATTCAAATATGCTTAAAAATCCTTGCAATTAGCTCAAACCAATGCAAGAATGCTGTGTGGAGAAGTGAGATGGGTGTGTTGGCTTTTATAAGCAAGACACCGTAGATTTTGAATGTTTTTTTGCATGTACCACATCTAACGAGTTTATTCTACAAACTTGGCAAGTTACTCACCAGGCAAAAAATTTTTTTTTTGAGTACTTGCCAAGTCCACCATCTATGATCATAAATTCTCACAAATTACTTGATGCTTATAGAGAATAGGTGTTGGAAGATCTAGTATGTACACATAAATTCCATATCAGGTGTACATTAGGTCTTTTGTGTTCCATTACATACAATAGATGGGATTAGTGCCCCTCAATCACAAAGAAACGTAAGTATATTTCAAGAAGCAAAGGGCAGTGGCATTGATCAATTCCTATTGACCCTCAACCATGTCATAGCAAAGGTTTCCACTGGGCATACAAGTCTCCTATTATTTGTGACTATAATTAAGTGGTAGTGGTTTTTCCTTGAGAAGACATAACATGTTATACACCACCTCTAAGGAAAAGTTAGTCCCAAGGGATTGTCCTTTTTTGGGTAGCATCCATTCTCCTTCATTGGGAAAGAGGATTTAATCATTCTACGCATGTAGATGTAGGTTTATGAGCAAATCTTCTCGTGGTGGAAATGGGCGGGTGCTTCTTAGAGATGGCTGCTTTGAAAGATGTATATGGTTCATGTCGGGGGGAATAGACTCCCATGGTGGTAGGCAGGAGCCATGGCCTCCTGTTTATAGAGCTGACATAATAGCTAGAGAGCAGACTAGATATGTAAAAAATTGTTTGTGCAATGCGTGCTTAGGGGAATAGAGAATATTGTTAGCAGTTCAGAGCCACTGGTGGTGTTTTCTATCAAAATGCAAGTGCTGCTTGGGATGTTCTTGGTATCTGCACTTTATGTGTGTTATTTTAAGTAGCACAAACTAAAAATGTTAAAACAAAACCTTGCATCTATTTTGAAAGACAAAGAGAAGGACAAATTGTTCTCTTTCCTCGGTTGATTAACATGTTTTCATATTGAACAGAATTCAACACAACTTTCCAAACAGATCAACTCCAATCAGTAGCATCGTAAGATAAGAAGCATGTTCCATTTAATGGTCAGCACATGCTGTTGAATTCCACAAAACCCAATATAATCTTATGAAAATTGATTGATTAACAGTCGGGCAAATATTTTTATCTTGAGAAAATTGATTGATTACCAGTTGGACAAATATTTCTTCTTTTTCTTGCTCTTGTTGATGAATCTCAGGTGCTCTACTTACACTCGAAATTGACTTATCCATTTTTGTGTCTCTAAATACCCACACCTTTCTTTCTAATGTAGGCATAAAACCTGAACCGTGCTCTCCTCTAAAAAATATTATATGCATGGAAATTGTATTGGGAAAGGCAGACATTATCTAAATATCCTACTTTCTTCTTTATCTTTACATGTTCTCACAAAATATGCAACAAATCTTGCAACAGCTACTAATTATTACACAAATCTTGCAAGATAATTTCCTGTTACAAATTCTGCAAGATAAGTTCATCTTACACGTGTCTGAGTCAACCTATATAGGTAAAGCGCAATTAAATGTTTTCTGGGGAGAACTTCAAGGATATGAGGGCTTCTGCAGATACATTTTCTATACAAACAATTGAACTTGTAGATATTCCTCAGAAACACCAACTAATTTCAGGCTTACATCCATTGATTTTTTTCCTCAATAATCTTCTTGCAGCAAAATGATGATGATTTTCTACTCTTGAAATATAAGAACATAAAATTCCCTTGAAACAGGGTGTACTCATAAAATAACTATTGACAAAATGCTTACAATAAAAACCTTAAGTCATTAGTATCTTTTGGAAATAGCTGCTTCAGCTTCATCAAGCTCATCCTCACCCATTACTATAGTATCATCAGAATCTGTATCACTCTTTGAAGTATCAGACACCCTGCTGTTTTTCACTACGGCCTTCTGTTTATCCAATCCTCCTGAAGGTGATTGGTCTATAGATTTTATCTGAAACATTCCTTTATTTTGTTGGATCGCTATTCTCATGTTTTCCAACTCGGTATCATAGATGGCTTTATAATTATTGGCCATCTTGCACAGCTCTTCTCTTGATATTGTTTGTGAAGCCTTTCTGGGATCCTCAAGTGCTGCAAGTTCTTTAACTACTCGAGGAATGAATTCCCAATCATCAACCACAGTATGAACAGGCTGCAATATGTCACATTCACAGATGATAAACAACAAAGAAATAAACAAAATCATTAAATTTGACACACATTGATAAAACTCCATTCTCAACTCCAAAAAAAGATCTAAGATTGACATCTGGATGAACTGGTTCAGTAGAAATTGAAGCTCACCTTATTCCCCTCCAAACATTTTGCTGCGTCCTCCAAGCAAGCCTTGATACCTTCAATTGCTGTTTCCTTCAGTTCACTTGACTTAGGCTGAAACCATTGCCAAAGCAAAGAATTATTCAGAAAATAGTATCTCGGTTTTTTACTCTCTTGTGCAGATAAAGAATTGGAAAACAAAGAATTACCCAGAATCACAAACATCTGAATTTGCTGCTGAATATGTCAATAGAAAGGTCAATCAAACCAACAATTGAACAAAGCTTTAGATTGGATTCGGTCTCAACTGTTATGACTCTTGCTCCTAAGTTCCTAACAATATATTGGTATTCTCTTCATAGTTTGTTAAAACTCGTCAGAACTTACATATTTATCAGGGCATTTTGATAATCATACAACCACGCATCAAAATTAAACAGTAAGCACTTCTTGTCGAAATTAATGCAAAAGCACATAATGAAGACAGACGTGAAATTAAAAATCCAAGGTGAAAAGACAGTAAAAACAAGGGACATGTCATCCATTTCAAGAAACAAGAATCCGCCATTCAATTTATACTAAATAAGGTTGGACCTTCATGCTTCACTTCAGTGTTCAATACTGCTTTGAACTTCGCAAGATGACATAAACAAAATGTAAAGTTACTGCTTCAAATATAATTGTATTTGAGGAAAACCCTCTCCTCTTGGATTAGAAAGAACATGACAAGGCTCCTAAAATAAAAAAGATTATATATAGGAGCCAAAAAAAGATTTCACTTACTAGCACACAGAAGCTTGGGCATGCACTTTAAAAACACAAAAACTCAAAAGGTCTAAAAAGCAATGCAAATGGCAACAGCAGCATAAGAATCCAAAACTTAGTGCATGTCGAGATAGAATCACATGCAAGACATGCACAATATATGCAATTCAATGTATTGTTGTTTTCAGTACAACAAATCAGTGTCAACACATTATCCTGCTCAATATTAAAGCAATGAAAAATAGTAAATGATTGTTCATGTATAGTGAACTTATCTTTATGTACTCATGTAAATCTTTACCATCTACAACCAAGTTTAATCATGCCAATATATATCATCATTACTAACAGATCATCTGAATAACTGCAAAAATAAAATCTTTGTTATTAACAATATAGAGGTGCAAGTTTTCTCAATCAAGCTCTATCATGTCCAATAAATGTTTGTTTGTTAAACAAACATGTTTAATGAGGTCTCCTTAGTGGCAATATGAAGATCTTGATTTTGTAGAAATTGTTAGGAATTGTGAAATGTGAGAAAACAGCAAGTATGCATTGGAAATTAAAAATACTCCAACTCTCTGACTAACAAAATATTTACATTACACTTGGTAATTATGGATGAGACCAACTAAAATGAGTGCCTTCTTAATTATGGGATTATTCCTATAAGCCACAATATTTACTAGTGTTACAAGACTCAACTGGCCTCAGACTCAGCAAGCTGATCTTTTACTCGGACTCGGTGCCAAGACTCAACAAGGACTCAGCAAATTGAAAAACCCATGAAATATAGAGATTTTTAAGGATTTAAAACTTGTTTCATGCACCCTTTGATAAACAAACTTTAAAAACTCAATAAACTAATCAAATAAAAGCTACTTTGACCATGTACACAAGTATACATTGATCACATAAGTATAAAAAATGAATTTTAATTTTTAATTCAAGGAAGCAACATTGTTAGATAGATAAAATTATAAATATAGTCAAATGTATAAAAATATCATGGATTATGATATCCATGGCATTAAAACAAACATCAAAACTGAAAATATAAGTATATGGCTCAGAGGAGCCTACATCACTTGTCCCGATATCACGGCAAGCCCTACACGAGCATCTATGATAATTCTTAGATGATGATGCTGCCATCATCTCTGCATATGTCTTAGTGACACCAACATCCAAGGGGTCTCCTCATGCTCTGTCCTCTTCCATTGCTATTGCCTCTGCCTCTCGATCCACCTAATCAACCCATGCAAAGTCCTCATCACTGAAGACAGGATCGTCAACCACAGTGATCCAATCTGACTGTGGATCAACCTCCTCTAAAGTGATAGCAGATAAGTCAACACCCGAGATCTATTTGTGACAAAGGTGAAGGTTGTAATGACCATACACAAGATCATTCAATCTTTGCACTAACAACCTATTACGCTTTCTAGAGTGTATGTGTTCAAACATACTCCAATTGTGGCCACATCTTGAAACACTACATGGCTAGCTCAAGACATAAACTGCAATCCTCTGAAGATTTGGCACAATAGCACCAAACCTCTCCCACTGTGCATTTGAAATGAGAATAAATAAAAATCAATTCTATTTTGAAACTTTGAGTTTCACTTTCAATATTAAGTCATGCGCGTAAAAGAAAGAAAAGTTTTAATTTTTAAATTTAAATCACGCCTGTTATAGATTTTTATCTGGCTGCAATGTTGTCCGAGTTGCCTTCCATATGTCTCATGCAAAGAGGTCTCCTTGTGCAAGCCTGGAGATCTCTATCTCACTGATTATCTTCACTCCAATTAATGAATCAGGTGCCATTCACTCTACATTGTCTACAACTGTGTAGAGCCCACTCAACACCTCCTCATCGGCCTTGAAATCTGGATGAAATTGGAATCCCAAATTGAGGAAATAGGCAGCTACATGTAAAGGCTTGTGAAGTTGAAGGTACCATCGTCAATCAATGATCTCCCATATGGGACAGTACTTATCCTAAACCCCTAAATAAATAGATCCAATGGCCTCCTTTGCCCTATTCATTCCCTTATATATGTAGCTCATTGTGGGCTTCTCTCCATTAGCAACTCATAGGATAACAACTAAAGGCTTTGTGAACTGCAATTATTGTGAAACATTAACATAAATAAGTGTGAACAAAAATAAACAAATGAAATAGAAATACGAACAAAAATATAATGGAAATTTACCTCAACAATCTCCTTGGCCGGTTGCCAAAAACTATGCCCATCAAAGATCCAATCAACCACGCCAACCCCTACATTGGTCTTTGCATATGACTATATAGACCATAGTTTGCAGACTCTTGAGGACTCGGCGGACTCGCCACGGACTCGCGAGTCCTCCAGCCTCCCGAGTCGACTCGCCACGGACTCGGGAGTCGAGTTCAGGAGAGTCTTGGCTCGGGACTCTCCTGCGCGGCTGGGACAGCATAAAACACAAAAACGCCTTATTTTTTTGGATTTTTTGTTTCATTTTCACAGTCTAGGTTGCCAATACAGGTCTGCAAATTGATTTGGAGCTGATTGAAGCCAAGAGAACGAGCTAAAAGGATCAAAATAGAGTCAGGTAAGTGATCTAACACTTCTTTTTTTTAATTTTCTTTCATTCAAAATCAAAAAATTCAAGAGAAATAAGGGGAAATGCTGCTAATTTTTTTTCTATTTTCTTTAATAGCCTAATTCCTACAATTTCTAGCTTGGTTTTGCATTCTTTTTTTTTTGCAATTGTTTGAAACTTTGAATCATATTTATTTGCTGATTTTTTAGCAAACCCTAACTGATTTTTTTTTTGTTTTCCATGTTGAACTTCCAGCAATGTCATCTTCAAATCCAAGGGGAAATAGAAAAGACCCTGCATGGAAGTATGGAATTCCAGGAAATAAAAAAGGTGAAGTGACATGTACTGAATGTGATAAATGGATGACAGGAGGAATAAACAGATTAAAATACCACCTTGCTAGAATACCTGGGCAAAATGTGGAGGGATGCAAGAAAGCTACTCCTGAGATTATTAGAGAGATGAAGGCCCTTCTTGCTGACTATGAGATAAAAAAAGATGAAAGACAAAAAACAAAGGATGCCCTAGCAACTGCGATGAGTGGATCCCAATCCCATGGTGTTGCAAGTCCAAGCTTTCGTGCTCCACATTCATCTTTTGGTGAGAGTCCTGATGGTTCCTTTTCTACTGCTAGTGCTGACCAGGGTCCTTCATCAGGACCAAATTATTTTATTCCACGTAATGTTCCAGGAGCACAACCTTCACTTGAAGGTACCGGTTGGAATAAGGAAAAGCATCATGAAGCTAGGATGGCTGCTGCAAACTTTTGGTACTACAATAATCTACCTTTCAATGTTGCAAACAGCCCATATTGGGAAGGTTTGGTGAACGCCCTTACAGTTGCAGGAAAGGGGTTTAAGACCCCATCATCTAGAGATTTGAGTGGGCCATTGCTAGAGGAAGCCGTAAAGAATACACGGCTTGTGGTTGATGAGCAAAAGAAATTTTGGAGAAGAAAAGGTTGCAGCATTTTATCTGATGGGTGGACAGATGGATGAAATAGAACTCTTCTTAACTTTTTAGTGTCCTCTAATGGTGGATTGGTGTTCCTAAAATCAATGGATGCCTCCCATGAAATCAAAAATGCTGAGACTTTATGCAATCTATTAGATGAGGTGGTCCAAGAGGTTGGAGTTGATAATGTTGTCCAAATCATCACGGACAACGCAGCTGCTTATGTAGCTGCAGGTAGACTACTTATGGAGAGGTATCCCACAATTGTATGGTCTCCATGTGCTGCACATTGCTTGGACCTATTGCTAGAGGACATTGGGAAGATTTCATGGGTCAAAAGAGTGGTTGAAGATGCAAAAAATGTTACAAAATTTATCTACAACCATACTTGGGTGCTTTCTTTGATGAGGAAATTCACAAATGGCAAGGACCTTGTGCGACCTAGAGTGACACGATTCGCTAGCCACTTCCTCACATTGCAAAGCATTCTTGGTGCCATTGGTCATCTCAAGCAAATGTTCGTGTCCGATGCTTGGAAGGAGTCCTCATTTTACAAGAAACCTGAAGGGGAGAGGATTGTTGCCATAGTTTTTGATGAGACATTCATCAAAAATGGAGAGGAGTTGATGGGGGTAAGTAGCAATCACACAAAAAAAAATTATACATGATAATCTATTTGCTGTTTTTATTTTTTGAGGGGTTAATTTTGTTATAATTTAACATTTGTTTTCATTTTTTTAGGTGACAGAACCTTTGGTGAGGGTTCTTCGTATGGTGGATGGAGATGGCATGCCAATGGGTTTCATCTATGAGGCCATGGATAGGGCCAAAGAGGCCATATCACGTTACTATGGTGGCAACAAAAGGAAATATGAAATCATATGGCGCATCATTGATCGGAGATGGACACACCAACTCCACCAGCCGATTCATGCCTTTGCCTACTTCTTGAATCCGAAGTTCTACTTCTCGGAAACATTTAAGGCGGATGAGGAGGTCATGGATGGTCTTGTCACATGCATTGATAGGATGGTGCCTGATCGTGAGCTGAGAGATAAGGTGCTTGATGAGTTGGAGGTGAGATTTGTTATATCTTATTTATGAAATTGCAATGTTGAGCCTTGACTATCTATGAATTTTCTATATTTGATTTACTTTTTCTTTTATCTATTCAAGGTTTACAAGGGTGCAGAGGGGAGACTCTTTTCCTCCCAACAAGCAATTGAAAGAAGAGGAAAACAGCAACCAGGTAAAAAATGAAATTAGAAACTTGATTCTTACATATAGATTTTTTACTTTATTCTTATTTCTTAATACTTATATTTTTTAAACATGTTTTTGTAGATCTATGGTGGGAAAACTATGGTGCTAGCACACCAAATCTTCAAAAGCTAGCCATACGTGTCTTGTCGCAGCCATGCAGTGCTTCTGGGTGTGAACGCAATTGGAGTTTATTTGAGAACATTCACACAAAGAAGAGAAACAGGTTGACTCAGCAGCGCTTAAATGATTTAGTTTTTGTTCGGTACAACCTTCACCTTTGAACTAGAAAGGTAGAGGGTGTTTCACACGAGTCCATCGACTTGGATGACATTGATCCATATGGTGAATGGACTATTAATGAACAAAATGATGAGGTTGATGTCTTACTGATGAGGATCTTGCTGAATTAGAGAGAGCAGCAGCAGAAAGAAGAAGCAGCAAGATTGGATGGCATGGAGGACGACGAAGACACATTTGAATATCATGTTTCCCCTTCTCGATCTCCTAGTCCTCATTTGGATACTATAGCACGGGCACCTTCTAGTTCTAGGCCTTCAAAATTGGCTACCATTGGGAGGGGAAAGAGGAAGATGTAGACTACATGTGGTTGTTAATGTTTTCTTCTTTTTGACATGATTATATGTAAACATTTATAAACTTATGATGTTGTTATACATTGAAACTATGAGTATTTGATGACTATGAATGATTAAATTTCAATTATTGAGTGTTTGATGATCATATGACATGTGTAATCTTTGAATTATGAGTGTTTGATAATCAAATTAGGCTCTTATGTTCTCTAAATGCATTAATTTGTTCTTGTTTTTTTGTAAAACTACGGTTTTTTTTTTGCCGAGTCCTTGCCGAGTCTTTTCCCGAGTCCTGCCAAGTCCCCGAGTCCGAGTCATATTTTGGGCTGCCGAGTTTGCGGCGAGTCCGAGTTTGCAAACTATGATATAGACCACTACTCACTTACAACCATGCGCCTCAAAGCGACCTTTGACTGAAGCAAGGTGTTGTACCCAAACCAAATTTGTTTTGCTTCATTAAGGCATTTTGCTTAAAAAGAGTCTAAACTTTGCAAAAATGATGCCAAAATACAATTTTTGGGCAAGTCAACATGGACTTTGGTCAGTGTCATGTCAATCGATAGCAGCAATTGGTGAGTACCTGGAGCTCAGAACCTCAACCTGAGACTTGGAGCGAGATATATCATAATGGAGAAGCACTTCACGATGAAATTATACTCCTACATGGTCGTTTCAGTGCCCAGAACAGTGATTAAACTTGGCATGATAATGGAAGTTAGCGAAAAATCTCATAACTTGTGCAGATGTATGCCTAGAGAGTTAATTTTTGACTTTTCAGAATCAGTATGCTGAGATTGTTGCTAATTTACCAAAAATAATATTTAATTCGACTTTTTGCATGTAAGCTTCAAAATGGGCGATTTTCTTCAATAATTTATTATTGACGCCTGTTGTGACCATTTCACACATCGCCCCATTGCAAATCGGGACCCCCTGTTTTCGCTTTTTGCCTCAGTGTTGCAACTGCTTATCACTTGTCTTTTTACAATGAGGTCATCATTTTGAGGGTTCCAAGTCAGTCTTTTTGCAAGTCATCCGAGCCAAGTCAGTAATTCATGCTTGAATTTGTGCGTAGACGTCATGGAAGCGCTCAGAAGGCCCAAGAGACGAAGATCGACTGTAAATTCGGCCAATTCTGAGACTTCCTATTTTTTAGGAAAAGTTGCTTTTTCGATTTTTCATTTTTGGCATTTTTGGACCAAACGAAGTTCCCTATTTTTTAGGGTTGCTTTTTCTATTTTTAGAAAGTTTCTATTTTTAGGAAGTTTCTATTTTTGGAAAGTTTCTATATTTAGAAGGTCCCGAATTCCAAAAATGCACTCAGAAGTTCCAAAAATTTGATAGAACTCTCAGAAAATCAAAGAGAAAATTTGAAAAATTATTGAAAAATCTGGAAAAAACAAGTAAAAAGCGTGAAAAATCAGACCAAGAACACTCAAAATCTGGAAAAATCAGTCAAAACCAGTCCGAAATCAATCAGATCTGAGGACAAAACCATGGAAAATCAGCTCTCAAATCATGAAATTCATTTGAAATCTGTTCAAGTCTGAAATCTGCCATGGGAAATGAAGGAAAAATGAAGTTTGGGAAAATCTGGAAGTCATGAAGTTCGCCCAGCAGCAATGGAGAACATCCTTGGATCTTCCAAAGTTCGCCATGCATCAAGGGAGGAAGTGCTAAAAGGTTCCAAAGTCTGCCATGCACTAAGAGGGAAGTCCTTGACACTTCCAAAGTCCGCCCAAGGATATCCTAGAAGTCTCTAAAGTCCGCCAGCCTTGAGGGAGCTCATCCTAGGATGCTTTGAAGTCCGCCATGCAGCAAGGAGGCACATCCTAAGACCATCTGAAGTCCGCCCTTGCACATCCTAAGACCTTCCAAAGTCCGCCATTCACAAGAAGGAGGTGCCAAAAGGTTCTGAAATCCGCCCAACAGCAAAGGTGCATATCCTAAGGTCATTCAAAGTCCGCCCAGCTCATCCTTGACCCCCCTAAAGTCTGCCCAGCATAAGAGGCATGTCCAAAAGGCTTGGAAAGTCCGCCTAGGCATGTAAAATGAAGAAAAAATCAAAAATTTCACTAAGTCTTGGTGCCTAACAATGAAAATTTCGAAATTTTGCCTAAGTATAAAAGCCTAAAAGGGTGGAAAATCAAAATTTCTGCCAAATATTATGACATTTCCAAGGGGTAAAATGTTAAGCAAAGTGCCAAAACCTTTGGAAGTCCGCCATGTTCAAAGGGATGATGTCCAAGACCATCCAAAATCCGCCTTCACCTTGTCAAAGTTCTTCAAAGTCCGCCATAGCACATGAAGGGATAAGGAATGATTTTTGGCTAAGTGTTGATGCCTAATCCAAAGAAAGGATCGAATATTTGCCTAAGTATAGAGGCTAAGGGAAAAAAAAAAAATGAAGATTTTGGCTAAGTGTCCTGACACTTTCAAGAGGATAAGTGCCAAGTTTGAAAGGACACGTGCTAGAGAAGATTGGGATATGGCAAGGAATAAAACGGAATGTGCCTAACTCAAAAGGGGGAAAACAAATTAAATTTGCCTAAGTATGGAAAATGTTAAAAAAATTGCCAACTTCGACCCAAGAAAAATGCACAAGGCAAGGAGAAAGGAAGGATCGTCCTTGGCCAGAAGGAGGGAGAATATGTCAGACATCGAGGAAATTCACCCAACGAAGACATCCAGACAAAGATTTTGCCTAGAAAAATTCGACTGAGCAAGAGAAAATTTGACTTTGGCAGAACAAATTAGGCTCAGTGCTATTAAAATCTCGCCTCGGCAAAGAAAAATAGGGATCTGGCAATAAAATTTTCGACGGAATGGCTTAAGTTTTGACTTGGCTAGACGAAATTGAGGATAAAATTGGAAAATAAATTCCTAGCCAAGAAAAAAACGAAAGGAAAATCAAAATAACCATGGGTCCAAAACGAACGGGTTGGAATTAATTAAAATATTTTTAATATTTTAATATTTATTTCAACTGCTTGGAAATTTAAAAATGCCTTGGACAAAATGAAGTTTGCCAGAGATGTTTTGGAGGAAAATAATTTGTGCCGGCCAGAGATAAAATCCAGTGGGCAAAATTAAATTCACCGTGACTTCAGGAGAGAGAGTGGTAAAATTTCAGGAGAGAGAAAATCTGAATTTGTTTATTTTATTTCTTGCAGGTGGATGACGATACGAGGCGAATCTTCAAAGAAGAAGCAATGGCGTGGAATGGTGGCAAGTCTGCTTCAAGCCAAATAGAGTGAGGGAAAAAAGATGGGACAAGCATGAGAAAGTCCAACCTTGCCTAAGCGCATCATGTCCAAACCTTTACAAAATCCGACTTTGCTTGGAGAAAGCATGTCCGAACATCCATAAGATCCGCTAAGTACAATGGCAAACATGATGCAAAGTCCGACCTAGACCAAGAAAAGAAATGGCACAAGCATGATAAAGTTCGACTTCTCCCTAGACATGTTTGTCCAAAGTGGCCTGAAGTCCGACTTAGGCTAAGAGAGAAAACGTCCAAGCTCATGTGAAGTCCGCCCAAGGAGAGGATGAGAAGAATTCACTAAGTGTTGGACAGAAAACAGGAAGGAGGAAGTGGATAAAATCCTTGTCCAGAGATGGAATTTGTCCTACATAGCACAAGCCAAATTCAAAATTGAAGAAAACTCCATAGGCAAAGTTCATCCAATATCTGGGCTAAATGTTGAATAGTCCGTGTGAAGGTGGTACAAAATGAACTTGAATAGCCAAAATTTGGCTAAGTCTGGGAAATACTTCATAGAGGAAATTCCAATTTCTCTATCATGGCTAAAGCCCAGGGTCATTCTTCTCCAAATTCAAGACACTTGCATGGATATCCAGACGTCTTGGAAGGATTTCATCTGCAATCCCAGACCTATTGAAGCAATCCGGACAACTTCTTGAGGGTTTCATCTCCTGAAGACAAGCTTCCAATCAGAATCAGAAGGTGACAAGAAGAGGGTTCTAAACAGATCTCCATACTTAGACAATTTCTCGACACAAATTGGAGAACTCAGAGAGGAAAATCCAAAGGAATAACATCAACCCAGTTCAAGCAGGAGGAAGTTCAAAGCAACCAACTCCAAGTCCAGACACCTGCTCCAAGGGGAGACTTCCAGACCTCGAAGATTCCAGTACAGGTAAAAGGAAGAAATCAAAGTCTCGAAAGGAATCCAAGATCAAAGCTAGGAAGGAACAAGCACAACGGACAGAGTTATCGGCAGGGAAAATATTCTAAGGCAAGCACGTGAAGAAAAATGAAGCAACCAAGGAAGACATCCAGCACGCTGAGGTGGCGCCTCATCATCTTCCAACCAATCAAATTGTTCCAAATCAACATACAACAACTTTCTATTTTATTGTTGATTTATATTTAGCAAAAGGACAAGTGTCCTCAAATGAAATTTTCTCATTGGTCGAAAGTGACAAACCCTAATTAGGGTTTTATTTTGTAATCTCGGCCGTTGATTTGAAATCAATCTTGGCCATTGAATTGTAATTGGGGAGCCTATAAATTGAGCTCGCCCCCTCATTTGTAAAGGTGTGGAGACAGATTATGTATATTGTCGCATTGAGACTATTTTGAATGATAAAAGCTCTTGAGCATGATTTGCCTTGAATCACTTCTTATTGTTGAATAGTAAGCGAGGTTACATATTGCCTTCCGCCATAGATTAGAGTTAAAGTTAGATTAGGTAGAATTTGCTTTGAAAAGTTGTTAAATTGAATGAGAGATTGATCGTATTGATTCAACGGTGAAGTGTAGCTCATACTTTTTTCGAATGGATGATTTGCATTCGATTTGTAAAGTTAGCCTGAGCTCTTAAACGTGGAAGCTTAACTTCAACCTCATTCGAGGTGTGAAAATTATTCTCACAAACCCCTTGAAGATTGCACCCATTTTGCGTATGTTGTCCTGCAGGAGGCGAAACAAAGTGTGGTTTATTTCTCTTCACCGAGTCCTTACTGTCTCTTGAGTTCTTAGGCTTAGACTAGATTCCCTAAACCCTATTCTTTTTGCCATTTTTTTGAGATCCACAATTGATAGTTCTAATTGAGAACCTTTAAAGATAAATTTCCTAAGCCCCGAACTTGTGCAGACTTTCTACGTAAGTCCCCCTTGTTTATTACCAGCATTATCACAACGACCATTGAGCTTATCCACACGTCGAGACCCGACTAAAGAAACCTTGGAATCGCCTTATGATCTTCTCGCAATCTTAGCATACGCGGTGGTTTTTCAAGAGAGGATAAAGTGTCTTTGGACATTTTATTCTGTGTGTTCGGTGGATGATAAAACACTCACCAACAGCGCCCTTTTGTAATATTTAATTACAAAATTGTATGTGAAGAGAATTGAATTATTTTATTATTATTTTGTAATCCACGACTTCAAGTCAGTCTCAGTTGAACTGGAGGGGGTCCAATCAGAACAATTCTTTTCAAAGTCAAGGTTTTAAAGCTTGCAGTGGCGCCATTATGGTACGAATTTATCTATTTATTCAAGTATGGCGTCCATTTCTCATTCATCTAGCTTGAGCAAAGTCGAATTTCCTTCAGAGTTGGGTGAATTTTCATCAACAATCATTGACGAAGACATCAAAATTATTCTTTTGAAGGTACAAGTCCAGATTTATCAGCGAATTTCAAGATCAAGTAGTGATTTTGGCAGAAGAAAACATCAAAAAACTCTTTCTTCTTCTCAATTTCTTCCATTTTCTCGTCTTAAATTCATTCGCATGTTCGAGAAACAAGCAAATTTTGGCAAAACAAATCATCTGGGTTGATTCAGAATAGCTTCCTTGAGAAAACCCATGTGCTAGTATTTTTCAAGAAAATTTACTCCAGAGCATCAATTCTCGAAGCTCTGATTTTCTCAACTAAAAATTCCTTGCATGGTCGAGTAGAAGTCAAATTTTCGCAAATCTGATGTTCTAGGTTGTCTTAGAATCTTTTTCTGGCCAAAACCCATATCTCAAAATTTTTCGTGAAAATTTCCCTTCGATATGCTATTTTTAGCCTCAACAAGCTATTTTTAGCTTTCCAAAAAAGTTGTCAAAATATAGCCGTGTTTACAGTCAACAGGCAAGTTTTTCAGAGTGCAATTCACGCAGACTGAATTCAAGACCAAATCGGTCTTAATTCATGATTTCATCAGAAAAGCTAACACCGATTTGTATCAAGTGCATTCAGAGGGTTGACAGGGGTAGTCACTCAAGTCCGTATGGTTTCATGCCTCATATAGCTGATTGTCTTCCAACGCTGGTTTAGAGGGTTGATACCATTGCAATTTTGCATGTGCAGCAAGTTCATTTGCATTTCTCACAACCAGAGTGTTCACGGTTAAACTTCGCAGTTTCGTCATGCAACACTCTTCCATAGAGAAAAGCGTGAAAAACGTGAGAAGCATTAGAAGCATAAAGCTGTAGAAGAAACAGTGGCCATCACTTCAGTTATGGAGCCGCCAAAGTTATTAGTCAATGAAATGTCAATTTAAATGTAGAGATTTCCAAGATTGTTTGAGTTGCTGACAAGCAGTGAATTGGCAGTTAGAACATGTGATGCCCCAAATGGTGAAGAAACAGTGGCCATCACTTTAGTTATGGAGCCACCAAAGTTATCAGTCAGTGAAATGTCAGTTTAAATGTGGAGATTTCCAAGATTGTTTGAGTTGCTGACAAGCAGTGAATTGGCAGTTAGAACATGTGATGCCCCAAATGGTGATGCAGTCAACAACCTCGTGGAGGGATTAGTTGCTCAAGATAATGGCCAGTAGACTTCAATTCCCACCTTTCAAGATAGATATCAGACACAGTAGTTAACTTGACGCTTCTTTCGGAGTTAACTCGTTGTTTCAAGTCTCACGCATGTTTATCTTGGAATTATCTATGTACACTTGGAGTTACATTTAGGTTTTCGTTAATTGATAGTAGTTTTCCAATTAACTTGCTTTCAATAAGGACGTGCATACTTGCACATTGTCCATTTTTAGATTAAATGTACCGGTTAACTGACGGTAGCTTTCCAGTTAACTATATAGTTTCCTTTATTAGGGTTTAGCAATAAATCTTGCATGCATTGCAAGACTATAGTTGACTCAAGGTGATTTTAGGGTTCCCTGCACCTTTCGATGTCTATAAGTAAGAGTTTTTGCTCATTTGTAAAAAACTTTTGCATGAGAGAGTAATATATGTTGTGCCCACCTTGCCTGTAATATTGCTTATTTTGTATCTGTTCACGAGTATTTATTATAAAGATGAATTGTTATGCCACTCGGGTTTCATGCAATTATTATGGTGAATGCTTATCTTAGTTAGATATAGTGGCTAGTTCGATCGTAAATTGTATGCGTGTTTCGTCTCTGCAATTTACTGTCCTAGTTGGCTAACCTTTGTGTTGTGTTTCTAATAAGCCTATTCAGATTGAGCAAATAGTTGTGCCCACCTTGCCTTCACGTTGTGAATCTGTACCCGGTTTATTGTGTAAGCTCATTCCCGCTCCGTTTCCTCATGCTCTGATTTCTTGAGGGGATTGGATGGTTTAAGTTACTTAGTTTTGAGTTGTAATTAAGTCTTGCGAAACTAGAAAATCCTTGGTTGCAACGTTCGAAGTTTATTGCAAACCTTGTGCCTCTTTCAACTAAGACAAAAAGATAGGAATTAGTTTAGGTTACTTTTTCAAGCATTTTGTCCGCACAACGAGGGAGCTTCCCCTCCTCATTTGAAGAGCACTCATTATGCAGTGTGTATAGCTGTTTGTACCAACTTGCACTCCAGAGGTGTTAGTTTTTACGCCAACAGTTTTCTGGCTCCCACCATGGGGCACAAGGCAAGAAAACTTTCCAAAGCTTAAGGCTTTGCACAGTTATGACTATTTGGCGTCCTACTGCTCCAGTACAACAACCAGGACTAATTCCACCTGTTATACAGCCGAATCTAGTTTTCTCGAAGCAAAGCAATCAAACATCATCAGTAGCTTGCGCACTTTTATATTTGAAAATCATACATCTACCACTCACTAGAGAAACACAGCTACTACTTTGGATAAAGAAGAGAAAGTAGATCTTGCAACAGATAGACTAGTCTTGCCGCCTCCCGCGTGGAATTAAGCATCCTGGCGTACTGAGTTTATACTAGAAGGAGGGGTAATCCTCCCATCCAGCCAGATCTTGTCTTTCAAGAGGCTCCTGATCAATTCATTGAAGGAGAAATTTTAGAAGAGATTCCCATTCCAGCAGAAGAAATGGGTGATCATAATAACAACGATAACCACAACGGTCGAAATGGAAGAAACGCAAGACGTCCAACCCCTTTGCCTTGGGGCGACAATATTGGACTGTTGGCTTTACAAGGACACCATGAACTACCCAAGGGTTCACGCAAGTTTTTCCCGAGATTTCATGGCAATGATTCCAGACATCCTGATGAACATCTTTCAGCATTCACGACAGCTTGTTCCGTCTTGCATGTTGCACATGAAGACATCGTTGTGCGTCTCTTTGTGGAGACTCTTGAGAACGCAGCAAACGAGTTCAACAATCTTGAACCAGGCATCATCACCAGTTGGGCCGTCATAAGAAGTTATTGGCGAGGTTCAAACCTACCGAGGACAGTCACAGACGTTTTGCACAACTATCGAATTCAAAGATGGAGAAGCATGAACCGATGAGAGAATTTGTAGCAAGGTTTAATCGCCTTGTTACACGTCTTTCTCACACTTTAAATCCATCTCCTGAAATTCTGATGAGTTCTTTCATCAATGCACTATCGTCAGAAATAGCCTTTTTCTTGAAGATAAGTGAAGAAGATAGTCTACAACTCCTTCAAGAAGAAGCAATCAAGCTCAAAGACAATATGATTATGACGACCAAGATGAAGGATGATTTGATCAAACCACTTGTGCAAACGTCGGCTGATCCATTGCTACAGAAGGTAGCAAATGAGTTGACTATATTGAAAAGATAATCACCCCCTCAAGGGCAACCAACCTTGCCCACACCACCATCATTTCAGCCTCAACAGCAGTACCAGCCGAGAAGAAACAACTTCCAGCCATATAATAACTACAAGTCAAAGTTTCTGCAAGGACAACTGAGAAAAAAAAATGAAGCTGAGAAGGCCACAATCTTTTGCACTTTCCATGATTCTGTTGAACACGCCAGTGCTACATGTCCGAAGAACCAAAGAATGAATCAGCTCATGGGATTTTCCGATTCTGCTCCTAGTTCAGGTTTCGTACCTTCCAATTGAAACGTCGTCTCTTCACAGACATACGATTTTGATGGTGACTCCGCAACGGGTTATTTTGATCGAGAACCTGTAAATGAAGAACAAGAAGAATACTGCCACTTTTCTCTCGTGGTTAATCATGAGAATATTACCTCACCTGTGTTCACACTTGCGCAACATTTCAAAGCACGGAAGGAGGAAGAAGAGAAGCAGAATTCAAATGCAAAAGGAAAGGAAGTAGCTTCTACTTCCAATCCTAAGATTTCACAAGAAAACATTGCGCCAACTCCTCAAGATTCATCTTCAGCAAGTTTCGACATCGTGTCTTCTATGATGAAGACGAAGGCGCAGATCTCTCAATTGGAGTATCTACAAGACCATCCAGAGCAGCTAGATAGAATCTTGAAGGTCGTGAAAAAGAAGACTGTTGTCCAGCCAACATTACTACAGTCCTCTGTGCCAACAACAGAGAAGCCAAAACCATTCTATATATCTTTATATATAGGAGGTTTCAAATTGAGCAATTGTATAATTAATAGTGGAGCTTCTGACAACGTTATGCCTCTACAGATTATGAATGCGTTGGGACTATCATGCACTCCTACTCAGGAAAAGTGTTACTCACTTGAGTCCAAGCTGGTGTTGTTAGTTGGTCAACTTAAAGATGCACAAGTAAGGCTAGCATCATGTCCTAAGAAGAAGATCATGATGACCATCTTGGTGGTTGATATTCCTACCAGCTACGGGATGCTACTTAGTAGGAGTTTCTGTAAAGATCTCGGAGGAGAAATTTAGATGGATTGGTCATTCGCGACAATTCCATTGAAGAAGGGCACTTTCAAGCTGGAGCCTGAAATGAAGTCAAAATTTACGGTGGTTTAGTCTCAGGAGCCACATGCTCAAGTGTTATATCAAGACACGGGTCCGGGCACATATGCCATGGTGTCAGAAGTAACTGAAGATTGTCAGATTTCCACAGAATTGTCAAATGAAGAATCTAAAATATGGACAATGCAGTTTGACGGTAGTTGCTCAACATTAGGCTTAGGAGCGGGAGTAGTGATTATCTCTCCCGAAGGTCGTCTATACCCTTTCGCATATAGGTTGCAATTTGAATGCACCAATAACACTGCTGAATACAAGGCTCTTTTGTTAGGTCTCAAGAACGCGAAGGATATGGGGATCAAACTACTTCGAGTTGAAGGAGATGTCGAGCTGATTGTTAAATAGGTCAGAGACCAGTTTCATGTGAGAAAGAATCGCCTTCAATACTATAGGCAGAGGGTGTGGAATGCAATCAACTGGTTTGATGCATTTGATATCCAATACATTCTAAGAACAGACAATAACAAAGTTGATGCTCTTGCAGTTTCAATTGCTCTTTTCATACCAAACTCTGACTTTCGTCAGAATTCATTTGCTATTGAGATGATTTACACGCCAGTTGTACCTAATAACTCAGACAACTAGCAAGTCTTTGATGACGATGAGGATATTGAAGAATTTCTCATCATGGGAGATAATTACAAAGAATTGTTCTTTGAAGGAAGTTCAACTCCCTTCAAAGAGTCAATTGCTAAAGACTCTGAAGTTACAGAATCTGAAATCATACAATTGAAAGGAAATCAGATTCCTAAGGGTTTTGTATCTTTAGAAAACATTTTTGACAAGCATGACCGTTACATCCAAGATTAGAAGAGGTTAGGTGTTAATACTTCATCAGAATACAATCAAGTCAACATCAACACTGAAGACAAACCTCTGTTTGTTAATTTAGGCAAATGTTGTACTTCAGAAGAGACTGAGAGGTTTATCGCCTTGTTCAAGCAGTACAAGGATGTTTTTGCCTGGTCATATGAAGACCTAAAAGTCTTCACACCCATAGAATTGTCTCACACAATTCCACTAAAGTCTGATGTTAAGCCTTTCAGGCAAAAACAAAAGCATTACAATCCGCAAATTCAAAACTCTATCTATGCGGAGATTTAGAAAATGGACTCAGGGATAATATTTCCTATTCATCACTCCACTTGGGTGTCCAATATAGTTCTTGTATGGAAAAAGAATGGTGAAATTGGCATTTGTGTTGATTTCAGGAACTTAAATCAATCGTCCTTGAAGGATAACTATCCCTTGCCGATCATGGAGCATACCTTGCAGACGGTCACCGGATCAAAGATGCTATCACTTCTTGATGGTTTTTTTGGTTATAATCAAATTGTAGTGGCAAAGGAGGATTAGATTAAGACAACTTTCACCACGCCGTGGGGGGCGTTTGCTTATGAAAGGATGCCTTTCGGCCTTATCAACGTCGATGCTACATTTCAAAAAGCCATGGACTTGGCGTTTGGGGATCTGAAGGACAAGATTATAGTTGTCTACCTCGATGACTTAACCGTTTTTTCAGATAAACAAGATGATCACTTTTCACATTTGGTGTAAGTGTTCGAAAGATGCAGGTATCACAAGATATCTTTGAATCCAAAGAAGACCATCTTTGCGGTGATGGAGGGCAAGTTCCTTGGCCACATCGTTTCCAAAGAGGGGTCCAGAATAAATCCGAATTAGTTGGATTCAATCAGAAAACTGTCTCTTCCTACAAGCAAAACACAGGTGCATTCCTTTTTTGGAAAAGTTAACTTTATCCGAAGATTTGTACCTGATTTCTCAGAGCTGACAAAGGAGATTTCAGCAATGATGAAAAAGATGTCCACTTTTGTGTAGACAGAAGAAGGAAAACAGGCCTTTATTAAGATCAAAGAAGCTATTGCTAACACACCAATGTTGGTTCGGCCAAACTTTCAGAAGGATTTTATCCTCTATTGTTATGCGTCAGAGCACTCGCTGTCTGCTATTTTGACACAGAAGCTCAGTGAAGAAGCAAAATCTCCAATTGCTTTCATGAGTTCTACTTTTAAGGATGTTGAGATGCGCTATTCTCAGATTAAGAAGAACGCATATGCTGTCATCAGAGCTGTCAAGAATTTCAAGTTATATCTCTTGAATTCTCATACAATGATGTATGTCACCGATCCAGCAGTTAAAAGTGTTCTAACTCAACAGGAGATGGGCACAAAGAGAGGAAACTGGATGGTGAAGGTTCAAGAATATGATTTAGAAATCAAGCCGACCAAGCTCGTTCGCAGGCAAAGTATTTGTCGATTATTGGCAGTGGATGGAGATCGTAAATTTCAGAGCAATGGTGGAGTTGATCCTGAACAAGAAATTGAAGAGGACCTTCCTTTGGTCCTATTTGTTGAATCTGCGGAGGAATGGTACACACCCTTGTGGTATTGTTCAACATATGGAGAATGTCCATGTCACATGGACAAACAGCAGAAAAGAACACTGAAGTTCAAAGCACAGAACTTTGTGCTTGTTAACAACGTTATGTACAAGCGTGGCCTTGACGGAACTTTCCTTTTATGCGTTAGTAGAGACTAGCAACAAAGATTGTTGGATACTTTTCACAGTCAAGCATGTAGAGGACACTTTACATCGAGGGTCACTGCATTCAAAATCTTGCGAGCATAGTTTTATTGGCCAACTATGTTTCGCGACGCATATGAATGGGTGTATAAATGTCAGCTATGTCAGCATTTTGCAGGAAAAGTCAGATTGGCAGCTTCTCCACTCAGGCCAATTATCATTGATGCTCCATTTCAGCAATGGGGTATTGATTTTGTGGGTCCTATCAACCCGAGTTCCAGTAAGGGGCATGTTTATGTCCTAACAGCAGCAGATTATTTCATGAAGTGGGTTGAAGTAGTTCCTACCAAAAGAGCTACTTTCGAAGTGGTTTGCAACTTTTTGAAGGAGAATATCATTTCTCGCTTCGGAGTTCCTCGAAAAAATTGTGGCTAATAATGCAACATGCTTCTCGTCAGGGGAGATTTTGAGTTTTTGTTTTGACCATGGCATCATGTTGTCACATTCATCGAATTATTACCCTCAAGGTAATGGATAGGGTGTAATGAACTAGACTAATTTTTTTTTTGTTTTTTAAAATGCAATTACAATCAACACGCACCCGTTAAGGTTAGCTCTAAAACCAAAACGATGTGGAAGCAACTCTAACCAAGGATGTACACCAGGATCCCGATGTGGGCAAGGTGTGAGAATATGGTCAAAGGATCTAATGCAGTTGCAGAATTGGAAGGGAACTCTAACCAAGAATGCGTCTAGGGTAGACGAGCATATGGTCAGAGGATCTTATGCATGATGAGTTGAAAGTAACTCTAACCAGGATGGCGCTGAGTTATGGCGAGCATATGGTCAGAGGGTCCCTGAGAACTACTAATTGAAAGAACTGAAAGTAAATAGGCGGCAAGCCAGCCTCTTCCACTTATTCAGCGGGAAGTACAATAAAGTAAGAGAGAGAAAGGAGAATTGCTGATAGTACTACAAATCAGCTTACAATTTGATAGAATGCTTACCAAAGTCCAATATTAAAGGTTCTTCAATGCTGCAATAGTATATTTGACTTCCTCACTGCTTAACAAGACTCTCCAGACTCAAACTCCTCACAAAGATGCATTTATCCAAGACTGATATGACAGACCAGCGACTGAAATGAAGTAATCAGCAACACTAGAACTCACCAAAATACTCACAACTCACTCAATAC